>OX328128.1:59838448-59976965 GCA_946811695.1 Gonocerus acuteangulatus
TTCAATTAAAGATATTAACTGCTCTAAACCAAATTAAAACACAAAGTAGGCTCTATTCGAAGACGTTCAAAACTATTATATTACGAAATCATCAAATTCAAAAATTTTAAAAATAGTCGCAAAAAGGAATAAAAAAAATTTCTTCGAAAAAATTCTTCGAAATAAAAGAAATGAGTATTTTCGGCCCACACTATTAGACATATCTGGCATAGGAGAATAATGCAAGGTGAGTCTGTTTTTTTTCTCGCGTGAATACATAATATATATATATATATATATATATATATATATATATATATATATATATATATATATATATATATATAGTATATAGTATATTTTCTAGTTGGCATGTAGACCAAGTACATTAATAGCACTTATACGCTGGCAAAAATACATCCTTGCGAATCTCAATTAAAATTTATAACGAAGGCTTAGTTACTCTCCGCATGAGATATTTTATGTTCTTAGTATTTAAATCTTGATCGGGCAAAGGAAGTTGGACCTAGCCCAAGTTTGCAAGTACTTGGAAGAAGCGCTCTACTGGGAAGCCTGCCCTGAAATTATAATGTAGTTCTGAATGTTAGGGGTAAGGAGGAAGGCAGAACCGGTCTGCAAGCAAGATTTGGTTCATCATGTGAATAAATGATGAAATTCGAATAGAGCTGAGTATTTCTTTTTTTTATTAATCGATAAGACAAAGTGTAAACACATTTCAAAATTCCTTCTCATCCAATCTTTTAAATATATATTAGCATAGTTAGAGTAGTTAAATAAAATTAGAAAAATTGGTGTTATTAGAAATAGAATTTGGTAATACACCTAACGGTTCAATCTTGGTCGACAATTTAGTGCTCCCCCCTTACAAAGAGTTATCAAAAATTACTAATCAAATTCGCATTATGCACACATTGATGCGTAATAACGTATCCATAATAAAGCATTGTGAGGAGTCTTGAGATCAATTAGCCCTTCCGAAAGGTTATCTGCTGGCACCGAAAACCATTTAATGGCTCGACTAGTTGACCTAAAGGTCATGAGAATTTCAAATCGTCATACCCTGATTGGCCGGTTTTGTTGGTAAAAAAAAGAAAAAAAAAAGGCCAGTACTACTACCTAGAGATGGGCGATCTGAATTGATCTTTTAAAAGAGCGATCTTCTTAACACAATATATCGATTTTTTGAATCGACCTCCAAGGGCTGATCGTTTCAAAAAATCGATCTCCAAGGGAAGATCTTTTAAAAGAATCTATTTCTAAGGTCTTTTAATGAATAGATCTGCAAGGGCCGGTGTTTTAAAGAATCGATCTCTCTATAATACCTTACAATAAAGTGTTTTTTTTTTTACTTCAAATATTCCAATACTTAATCTAATTTCTGAAGAATTTTGAATTATTTTACTGAAGAAGAAATTTACAGAACAGTGTCCTATGTCCGGTAGCAGACTTTTAATTCAACAATAACATTACACAACGGCTCAATACCTTCCGTTTCTCCAACTAGAAGATAATATACTAAAAATAAGGGTTCAAACTGTAATTTCTATAACCATTTTTTCTGTTATTATTATTTTTTCTCATTTGATAAACATAAAGGTATATGTATATTTCGATACGATGTAACAGCAGTAGTTTCATTTTATATTATTTTAGATGAAAAATTTGAATGAGAATCGATTCGAATCGGAATGAAGTTATAAGTAATCGTTAAATTATCCATATCGATAATCGATCTATATCGAAGATCGATCCATATCTTAGATCGATCTTCTGAGCCTACATCTTTTGGATCGATCTGAACTCGTCGATCTTTTTTGTGGGTCGATCCTTTCATTTCGATACGAATCGATTCAAAAGATCGGTTCATATTCGAGAGTCGCCCATCACTACTACTACTACCTATGTTCCTGTATCTCTAAAACCAATATAAAGACATAGTTCTTTTCAATCCACGGAATGGTTGGCATTCTGCTCGGAGGTATCAAACGCCAGGGATTATAATCTGCAAAGTTCATATAATTATAAGAACTTTGAAACTAATATTGTTATTGCGTAATACGATGTCAAAAAATGCTTAGGATTTGGCCTGGGGAAAACGTCCGATTTTCAGAAAAATCTATATTTCGAACGTTTCGCCCATCCTTTGGTATCTTTCTTCTTCAATAATTGCCTAGGGGGCGAAGGAATACCACTATAACTTTTAGGTGACCATAGATAAGTGTTATGATCCTGGGCTTCCCCTATCACCTAGTCATTTATTGCGGAAGTAGGCTCCCAAAGAGCATCCCGAATCTTTCGAAATATTGATTTTTCTGAAAACCTGACGTTTTCCTCTGGCCAAATCCCAACCATTTTTTGACATCGTATTACTCAATATAAATATTAGTTGCAATTATTTTAAGTTCATACTATCTCTGGAGTTTGTTGATAAGAGCTGTTCTTCGGGGTTTTCATTTATCCCTCTATTCTCAAAATCATTCAGAGAGTTCAGTTGGATAAATATTCTTTCTCTAGTGATTTATTATACAGCGGAATTAATAAATGGAAATAAACAATTTTCTGAAGATGAGACTTAAACCTATTTTGATCGGACCCCCCTCCTAAGCTACCAATAATCCTAAGTATTGTGATTATAAGTGTAATGGTGGGACGGCGAGGTAAGGGTGTAGAAGATATGGATAAGGAGCAGCGAAGTCAAAGGCCTTAGATAAAACATGTAAATCCACCACCCACACGCCGCCCGAGATAAAAATGAATTATTACCTTTTAACGCTATTTATGCTGAATATAAGGGATGTTCACCGCGGGCCGCCGGTATTTTCCGCTCCGTTTGGGTGCACCCTGTCCCATTTTTCATCTTCTTCTAAAACGTTTTTCCTCCCTAAATCAGGGGGTCAACACCCAACCCACCCCGTAGCGCAGGCCCTATATTATCATTAGAGATGCTCTGTATGTTTTATTCACATTTCCACCCTGCCGCTTCCTTCACGGACCAATCGGCATTTCTTTGCCGATTTTTATCGAAATTTTTCTTCACAAAAAAAAAAAACATTTTCCCCCTCTTTGCAGTTTCATTTTTATTTTTTACGTAAATCTTTCCACAGAATGAAAACAGATAAATATTCCTCACAGGTCGTGTATCAACTCTGTTTTGCATTGTCTTCAATGCCGCCTAAAATATTAGAAGAATTAGTAAGAAGTTCGAAAAGAAAATATTTAGTTCTTTTTCAGTTAACGTCGTAAAATTTATATAACAACTAACACTCACAAATAATGAACCGCTTAATATTTATTTATTAAATTTTAACGTCCATTTATTATTAACTACGAATTTTAGGACGGGTTATCTATAGGTTACCACCCTTTCCTAACCAGGATAGGGCTGATGCATTTTCTTTTTTCTAAAGAAAACCACCCCTATTGGGAATCGAACCCAGGACTTAACACGAGTGTTAAGTGCTCACGCCTTAACGCTCAAGGCCACCGGGCGTCCCGAACCGCTTAATAAGTATGTAGTTAGAATTCAGCATCTTATGTATAATCAGTAAAATAACTGACCGCTTACAATCAGTAAGAAATAGTGAGCCGCTTACAATTAACAAGGTGCACACCGAAATACAGTTCATAATGTACATAGAGTAAATCTAAGGGAAATTCCATTACTTGCAAATAATAACTCTCTTAATTAGTGAAGCAGACCAAAAAACATCTAGTTAAATACGTTTATTTTCACGGTTATTTATTTATCTTCTTTGCTTATTTCAGATATTACTTAAGCAGGCCATTCACGTCTGGTTCGCTTTACGACTTTTGGTCCAACTTCCGAAAGTGGTCCACGAGTCGTATCGTGAATGGTCGTGTTGGACGTGAGTTGAGTCTAAAAACAGTACTCTACTTTTTATATTATTTTTATTGTTAACTTCTCACGAATAAGATGGTATCCATCAATTTATTTCAAACGGACTGATTCCAATAAAGAATTTATTAGTTTCATCTATTTGAACAATTAAATTTCTTGGATACGTTACCTCAGTTGTTGCTTTGATTTCAGACAGTTTGTATTTAAGTTAACCTTTTTACAGCATTCTTCGTATTTTATTCATTGATTATTTCCTTCATATTTCGGTCACTAAAAAGTTTCTTACTATGCATTTTCCCTAATTAATTTAGACAAGTCAAATTTTCGTTTTCATTTTGACTCGTAAAAACGTGTTCTTGATGAAATAAGATATGACAGCCATTAGAGTAATCTCTACAACTTATTTCATAATACTGCGATTTAATATCAATACACACATTTTAACCCATTTTGGTTTTACTAAAATTTGTTTTAAATACATTTTGTTGAGAGTAAAGTTGGGAATAATGTCTGTGGTGAAGCGATGAAGGGTTGCCCCTTCCCCGCAGTTTTTCGGGGGTGAATGCTATAGAACAATACCGCTGCCCCTAGAACGGACACTTCATCCAAGCATCCACAAACTCCTTTTCTTCTCACAACAAACTTGTCTAAACATAATTTTATAACACTTCTCAAACTACTTTCATAACGCCCTCTCGACAAGAAAAATAGAAGAAATAAAAACGTTCACTCCTTATAATACAATTTTCTATAGGGTCACGACTACGGGCTATACCATAAATATCACTTTCTGGTAGGAAGATATCAAAATATTTCTGGTTTATCAACGAGGCTAAAGAAAGTTTCAAAACTGTTATGCCTAGAGACTGCCTTGTACGCCAGATCCCTACCAATATTTCCACATTATATTTTATAAATTATTATATATTATATATATTATTTCCATTTATAAATCAATATTTCCACAGGCCAATAAAAAATTTAACAGACCAGTGAAAACAAAAAAACAAAAAGAAAAAAATGTCAGGCAGAGTATCGCGAAACAGCGCCCAGTAAATATCAAATAGAACATACTTACGCCTTTTAAACGTAAAGCCTTCTACGAAAAAAAATAATTTCAAAAAATAATTTGCATAAAATAGATAAATATAAACCTAGTTTAACATAAATCATATCTTACTTCTCGGAATATGCCGACAGCGGTATGGTTTTCTAAACGACAAATTTTCTCCCGCATCACTTGTGGCTTCTTCTGATGTTCCACAATTTCTTAACTGAAAACCGTTAATTGTTTTAACCAGGAACGAATACCATTCATTGACAGATCTGGTAAGAGTGGATCTGGTAAGAGGATATTGTCCAAAGAGAGATTTACTATTAGAAGACTGGGGTCATGGGTCCTGCAAGTTCCTGTGACTTATTACACTCAGCCAGTTTAACATAATATATTACATGAAGAAGATGGCTGTAATGCCGAAGAATATATGTAGTTTACAAAATGTCGGATAGTTTATTTAATTACAACATGTTTTTTTTTTTCGTAAATGTCACTAAAATACTTTATTAAATATTCTTATATTTTCTTATTTTGGCCCAATTAAGTATATTTAATTTCATATCTATAGTAGTTGGTAAAATAAAAAAGCATTTTGTTCTCCTTCACGTTAATTATAATTAACGTAAAGGAGAACAAAATAATAATAATTATTATTATTGCTCTAATTATGCTTTATTATTGAGTATATTAGTTATTCTAGTGAATGGTAAATTATAATAATGCTAGTTTATCTGTTTCTATATTTGGTCAATCTTTTCTTCCTAACAGCATCCATGCCAGATTATACATCCGTCTATTATGCAGGAACCAGTTAAAGAAATCCCTTCGTAAAAATATGTAATGATTTTATATATTTAAGAATTTGACGTCCGGTGGCATCAAAAAAGATGGAAGGCAACAATTTAATGTCACCGGGCATCAATGTATTCATAAGAATAGTATTATTTTTTAATTTGACATTCGTGTGCCATCACACGTGTCTTGGAGGGTACGATGACGACATTAATTCAAAACCTAGTAGCACCTACAAGTAAAAGCAATAATATGACCTGAGACTATCCCAAGATAAAACCCATTATTCGCATATTATTAAGGGCTTTGAGCGAATAATAGAATAACAAGAAAGGCCCAATTCAAGATCGATCGGAATCAATAAATACGTCACAGGTGAACTTTATTCTGCGTCAAAGCGATAAGAAATAATTTCCTGATTTAGAATAGGACCCAGGGGCGGAAACGTCGAAGGGCTAAAAAACTTCAATAAAACTAAATCTAATAAAAGGGTAATATGAAGAAATAAATTTACCCCCCCCCCCTCCCTCACGCTGTTCACTCCGATCTCGTGAATAAAACATGACTCGGCCTGCCTGTTGAATCTCTCTAGTCGGTCAAAAGTTATTCCTGTCAGATAGTGGCTAACAACCTTCACGGAGAGAATTTAAAAACTTCAAAGGGTTATATTTTATTTTATCGCCGTTCCTCTTAAGGAAAATGAAATATTTAAAAATAAATTGTATTATATTTTCCATTTAGACTAGATGAGACACTGAATAAGCAATCAATCCGAAATAAATACAAATTAAGTAAACTTAGTTGTCCATTTGGCTATGAATTTAAAATACAGCAGGAGCCTGACCGAAAGAAAACCTAAGACGTGAACAAGTTATTTTACTTGGCGGTTTATAGATGCACTCTTATCTAACGACGAAACAGATCAGTACGCACTTTCTGGAATCAAACACATACCTTACAAGCTTACAAGGCTATTCAGCATGACTTAATGACCCAAACTAGCCTCTAAATTAACTCAATAATAACGCACCTAAACTTAATAAACATTTATTGTAAAATATATAGTCTAATATAAAATTATATGAATACGTTAAACTATTTGTTTTTGATCTCATGTTTTCTCAATTTTATTGATTATAAAACTATAAACTCAATGGCCAAAAGTCCCGAAACTCCTAATAAATAAATAACATTGACTTTACTTGTACGTTTAACTTAAAACTTTTTTTTTTAAAAAAATCAAGATAGAGTAATCTGTATTTTATGCAGCAACTAGCGTGAAGATGATGTTAAAGCCTTTTCATGAAGCTCTATATCTATACACGTAAGACACTATTTGTACACATTATTCACAGATGGGGTGGAGATAAAACGTAGAACTTGTGAAACTGTTTACAAGTAATTATTTATAGACCTTGTAAACGTATAACTGTTTTATAATGATGCAAAATGAGTTCTAAACCAGGCTTGAATTATGAGCAATGATGAATCTGGTCATTTTCTACCCTTCCCGCTCAATTCACAAAAATAAAGAGTAGTAGTTCTCCAAATAGGCACAGCAGAATGTAGAATATAGGCCTCCTTGATGTTACTGAAGAGCAGAGCGCAACCCCGTTTTAGAATTTTTGACATAAAGGGAAGAATTATAATTAAAATATTTCTTGAATAAAATTTTTATTTCTTGTTCGGCATTTTTGCTGGAATCGGAAGTTGTTTAAGACTGCCTATAGTAATATAGGGGGGGGGGGCAAAAATGTCACTTATTCTGGGGTGTTGTGTACTTAATTGATATTTTTAATTGTTTAATCGCCGAATTGCGGTAAACAAATTAAAAGAATGACATTTAACCCTATATTTGTATCATGCTTGAACGCCTGACGAACTCTTTAAAAAACTATAGACGATTAAAAAAAAATATAAAATAAGTTGAAATACGTGTAATTAACGGATAAAAATTATTACTTAAGCTGTTACAGAGAAAAAAAAAGAGACTAATAGGAAGACGGGTCGTTAATAAAGAAGAAAACGACCTCAAAACGTGAAGTAGTGCGGATAATCCAGACAAATGGGCACAATTAACTTAAATAACTTCCCTAAATCCCGACAGAGTCGAATTAAAACGAGGCTCAACGGGACGAGCAAAAATTATCGAGCTATTAGCTCAACTGCCCAGATAAACTAGGGAACAGGGATTGCGGAGTTATATACCCTAATCAAGATAATGTATAGTTTTATTTATCTTTCGTGAAGCTTAAAAAAATACTATACTAAAAAACTGCGTTTGATCTATACTAATCACCATACCAAAAATTACTGTCTGGATAAACTTTAGAACAGAGACTGAAGTGTCCAAGACAATCCCAAAGCACATTTTATTGATAATATAACATAAAGAAGAAAATGTATATACGTAAACTCTATATGGACGCCTTTAAATGGAAAGGAACCAAGTCCCATCTGTTCATTCTTTAGAGAATTAGATTTAAAGTTTTTTGTGGATCTAAAATTCCTTTATTATCTGAAATGTTTCAGTCATTTTCTCTCATTAAAATAAACTGTTGTTATGGTAATGGGGTTTTATTTTTATAGTTATTGAAAAAATGGTGCTTGATTCCTTTCTGTTTATTACAGCATACTGGATACACAATTTCACTTTTTTTTGGTATTTTTTCTTGCTTTAATAACAACATTATATTTTAACCAGTTTTTTATTAACTACTATATAAATTCTCTGATTCTCTACAAGATAGCACCAAAAACTCAATTTCGTTTAAAATGGCGATTCGTTCCTTTCCGTTTAAAGGCGTCCATATAACATTAGAACAAACCAAACATATAAATAAATATTATTACTTAAAGAGTTCTTAGAAAAGCCGTACTTTCTCAGTCCCGTATTGGTCATTTCTTGCTTACTCACGGACAGACAGAACAGATCGGCGATTTAACAGTGTATCCAAACTTCGGTCTGTCAGACGTTTAATCATGTCCATGGGTATGTCAAAACTGCAGACTTGATCGAATTTCTTACAGATAGTAGAATTAGTAATTGAACACGTTATAAACTTAGATTTATAATCCAGAATATATTTACATGCTTTTCATGTACTTTCCTTTTTTTATTGTTTTGTGTATATTTTAACCTCCTATATTTCACTGTTACCCTAACAGTCTTATTATTTTTTGTGATCTTAAGATGTATTTAATTTTTACTTTTTTTTTTGGTGTTTTATGATTTACTTTTACTTCAATAATTTTTATCTTTCCTTATGATTAAAGTCCAAAGTTTTAGTAAAAAAAAAAAACCCTCGAAGTTGTGGTGCACAAATGAAATTAGTAATAATACAAATGTAAATAAAATAAAAATAAAAACTGGCATTGATAATTTCCCAAAAGATACTGAAAATATCTGCACCAATTTTTTTTATTTTTTAATTTCTATTTCAGAGAGCCAAAATAAACAAATCTCTAAATAATGTGCAATAATTGATAAGAACCTGTTATTCTAAATTTATTTCATTTAATAAAAACTATTAAAGCTTGAGTGTTTGAGTACATTAATCAGAGTTTAAGCTAGTCCAAACTTTTTCAAAAATCACAAATACCCTTCTTCCATTTTTAAAATGAACTTTTATTTTGTACACAGTGCAGCCTTTCCCTTTCTGATCTGGAAAGCTTGTAATTATTTTTGGCAAGTAACGAAGATGCTTAAAATAAAAACTGTTTTAAATTTCCGTCATTGCATCATTCCTAATTATAGACGGGCTTTTATAGTTGTATAAATTAAAATTGGAGGATTCGGTAAAATTAAAGTAATAAAATAGCAGAAGAATGCGAGCCTTTTGAATAATTGTTCTCCCACTAGTTTCCGAACAAATAAATTAATTGGTATGTATTTGGAAAGGCAAAATGGGGGAAGGGCTATAAATCATTCAAACAACACCATCAGGCTGCTTCCATTTTAATTTCCTTAAAACCGCGTGAAATGCATATAAATTTTGTTGAAACTCCAAGAGGTTGTGCAAAAAAAAAATTAGTTTTTGCAATTCATGGAATTCCGTTAAATTTAACATTCCGACATAAAGCATTGCAAGAGAAGGAATGTTTATATTGAATTATTATTATTATTATTTTTTTTTTAATCTTCTTAGAACTAACTACCTACTGTTTGAATTTGAATACCTTCTATGCGGACAACAAGTCAAGAGAAAATAAATTAAAACAATCTCAAAATTTGTGTAAATGAAATATTTATTTCATAATCTATAATAGGGATTACCACCATAAAGGCGAAGTCCTTAAATAAATCAAATTAACAGAACTCTATTTAATTATTTATTTCTGAGTTCTATATATCACAAACCCTCACTTGTATTACTACGAACTACAGCAACTAAGCCGGGAACCGGTGCAATCAACGTGCACCGGTTCCCGTAGATCACCGAAGTTATGCAACGTCGGGCGTGGTCAGTACCTGAATGGGTGACCGACCACGTGCTGTTGGCATTGTAAAAGGGTGGTAACCTGTAGATAGCCCGGCGCTAATAGCCAAATAGTTGATGCGCCGTTAAAAACTAAAAAAACAACAACAACAAAAAAACTACGAACTTCATTTAAACTAGCATATTTAAACATATTTAAATCTGGTTGGTTGCTCTTTATTATATACCATAACGGTTAAATCTAAATCTTGAGATATATTTTATGTTATTTGCAGGCCCGCATTCTCACTTCACATATGTACATTTACGTAGACCTCATCCCTGGTCTTTCCTATTAACATTATATTATGAAGATATGAATAGTGAATGTTTATTTTGATAGTTCTATGTTATACAATATATTTCAATTCGGCACGTGAGTCTCTTTATAGTATCTCCCGTTCTCTCTTTCTCTCTCTCTCTCTCTCTCTCTCTCTCTCTCTCTCTCTCTCTCTCTCTCTCTATATATATATATATATATATATATATATATATATATATATATATTTCATTATTGATTATTACATCCTGTATATAAATACATCTAGTAATATGATGAATATGAAGGTTCTGTGCTCAAGGCCTCCTAACTTCATCCTCGATTAACGCCAGAAAGACGCTCAGATGACGTTGAGATGTGCATAAGCTCCCTTCTGCTCCGACCAGTGGCTGGAGTCGAAGAGAGATCGGTGAGCCACAGAAAATTGTCGCGCTTGAACACAGAGGAAGCCATTGCAAACACTTCACTTGGTCACTGCAGCAGATCTCTAAGCCAATGTCTTTTGAGTCGCCTCGGGGGAGAGATCTCCCGTTTTATTCAAAATTTACTGAAGTTTATTTGATTCTTAACCGCTTCATCATCAAATTTTCTCGTCTCTTGAAACTGCTAGTAGTTTGGTCTACCGAACGTTGAGAATTTTTGACTACTCCTATTCAGAGTTCCAGAAAGTAATTTTATTTCAAATTTCAACAAAATTGGACCATTTTCCTAAGAAGGAGCATGAACAGATATAATATCGTGACTTAAGAGTTATGGAACATCAACATTTCTGCACTTCCGCGTTGCGTTATTCTGTCGAAATCAGAAGGAAATTGTCCTCACTGTATGAAAGGAGGGTATACATGTTGATATGGATTCGAAACCTCGCAGATAATAGGGAAATGTGACCTAGGACCTCAGATTTAAAGTAGATGGACGGTGATATAATTTCTCACGGGACGGATCTCGACATCTTTAGAGGTAATAGGTTACAGAACTTAGATTATATACAGAACACAGAGCTCAACAACCAGACAGTCTTCGTGGATAACTCATCTTCCAACTAGTAGCAATTTGTAAGTTAGCGGACCGCAACACTCCCAACTCCCCCATTTCAGGACAATATCCACTGTTCAAGTTAGTTCTAGACCGGTCTAACATGTCTCAGGAATATCTTATCTTTGATTCGATATTTACCTATTTGTTCCTTATGAAGAAAAGTAATATTTTTAAACGACGTTGGTTGGCGAATAGCATACTACTGCTCTCTTATGTGCTGTTCTAGGAGCTGTAATAAGCCACAACACTCATTTTCCGCTCTTATCCCTAGAGTCATTAGTAAAGGAATAGGAGCAGTTCTTGGTAAGGTTTGATCTTCCGTTAAAAATATAAAATAAAATCTCAAAGAGAAGGCAGTTTAAAGCGGCACAATAAGAAACTGATAGTATTCTGAGCGGAAATGACTTCCCGCCTTCGTCGCTTGCTCTTACCAATACGTTTCTCATTTTCATGCCTTATTTTACTAAAGGGTGTCTACTGTACGAAAAAGTCACGAAAATCACGAAAATGTCTCGAAATGAAAAATAGGGCACGAAAATCACGAAAAAGTCACGAATTTGGAAACCATGTCACGAAATTTTTCTATTCAAAGATTTCACATCAAAGAGCTAAATTCAGCGAACTTTCTAGAATTAATCTTTTTCCACTAAAACTGTGTACAATCAGGTTGACTGAAGACTCGCAGGTATTAGATAGGGCTCCAGTATATAGAGGCTTCAAAAGGGGTCAAGCTAACATTAATTCCCCCACAAGATTTTTTTTTTTTCTAATATCCTTAGGTATGGTGTGAGTATGCTGAAACCAATTTTTCGAACTGAAAAGCCGGGGGAGAACTTTTGGCAGGCGAAAAACCGCGAACTTTTAGCACTTTTTTCACTTTTTCTTCATTAATTTAAAAACCTTTGATTTTGGATTAAAAAAAAAAAAAAAAAAAAAAAAAAAAAAAAAAAAAAAAAAACTTCAAATAGAGAGTAAAGAACATTAATTTCTGCTTCAAATGAACTGGTCAAAGTCCAAATTCGGCCACGTAAAATTGCCCCCACCCCGGCTTTCGAGGTGGAACAATTTCTTTCAGCAAAAAAAAAATCTTGTGGGGGAATTAATATTAGCTCAAACCCCTCTATCTATTGCTATATGTATAGAAAATGCTATTCATGATCCTCCAGTTGGTAGGAATTCCACAGTTGTGCAGAACCATGTTCCGGTGGACGGATTCTGCTGGTCAACGAACTTGACCTTTCAAATTAGACGAACGATCTTGTAAGAAATTTCATCAAAATCGGACCATTTTTGGGCCGGTGGGAGAGCGAACAGAGAAATATATATATATAAAAACTTCAACAACCGTCATATTCGTGATCTAGGGGATCTGAAACGTGAAATTTTCGTGTCGCCATTTCCGGATTGCGTAATGATGTCAACCCCATAAGCGGGTTTCCTCCATAGAAACCCGCTTCCGGCACTTTCGGATTGCGTCGCACAGTGGTATTTTTAACTGATCTAGCTAAACACAATTATTTTATCATGGATTCATATTGGAAATGACTTGCTGATTACGAATATACCCTATTTTATAAAATAAATAAAGTCTTACCATTATTTTCTGTCTTTTTCAGCAGAATACCACGTTTTTTTTTATTACGTTTTAAGTGTTAACCAAAAGTTAAATTATTTTTTTTTATAATAATTTTTTTATATTGATATAAAAAAAGCGATGACTCGCTGACTCTCCAATACAATATATTGGAATCCCTTAATTTTTTAAATAGCACACTACGTACGTACGTTTATTACAACAATTTAAGAAATTCAACACTTTAATTAAATACTTAATAATTTTATTATAAATTCGTGGAATCTCGCCTTTTTAACGAAGGCCAGATGAAGTTAAAAATTCTTTAGTATGACATTAAAATTGTTCTAAGAAAATTGGAGTTCAATATTCTCAAAATCTTTTAACACAAATGCTTTCAATTAAATTGCTCTTTGTATATAACAATGTGAAAAAGGAATGGCGGAGTTGGTAACAGAGTTGTTTATAGAAATTGTTTCATTATGCTATACAAATATTAAGTTTTGCATTCCTAGCGCTAGTAAAGTTGAACAACATGATATAATTAGTCAAAGATCTAATTTTCATCCAAACATTAAATCTTAACGTTTCATATATTCGGTCTCTATTACGTTAAGTGTGTGTATGCGGGGGAGAGAGAGGGAGGGACAGAGGGAGAGAGAGAGAGGAGAGAGAGAGAGAGAGAGAGAGAGAGAGAGAGAGAGAGAGAGAGAGGGAGAGGGAGAGAGAGAGGGAGAGAGAGAGGGAGAGAGAGAGAGAGGGAGAGGGAGGGGGAGGGAGGGAGGGAGGGAAGGAGGGAGGGAGGGAGAGGGAGAGAGAGGGAGGGAGAGAGAGAGAGAGAGAGAGAGAGAGAGAGAGAGAGAGAGAGAGAGAGAGAGAGAGAGAGAGAGAGAGAGAGAGAGAGAAGGAGAGAGGGAGAGGGAGAGAGGGAGAGGGAGAGAGATATTAAAAGTGAAAGGACAGCTTAAATTGTACCACAAAGAAATTTCGCGGCAAAATAACAAGATATAAAAGACAATCATTCTATCATGTATTTCCTTGTTTTTTTAATGGTATTTGTATTTCTATCTGTTTTTTTTTTTTTTTTTTTTTTTTTTTTTTTTTTTTTTTTTTTTTTTTTTTTTTTTTTTTTACAATTTTATAGTTATTTTTGGACTGAAGAAGGCTGCCCAGGAGCACGCCGAAACGTTCGAAATATAGATTTCTCTGAAAATCTTAGCCGAATCCCAACAATTCCTTGAATTCTTATAGAAAATGTGTTGTAAAAATGAACAACATTGAACTATTTGAAATGTGGCTTTACCCTGTAACCGGTCGTTATTTTTACTTGATTGCCATGAGCCTCGGTAGAATTCATGACCAACTGATATAAAATATTTTTTGTAAAAAGAAGAAAAAAAAACAGATGGTTTCCTCCACGCCAAAATTGAATAAAAATATAATATATTACTTTCGATTTCATTACAATTATAATGTACCATAACTACTTGTCTTCATTTCGTATTTATACTGGTTATTTTAAGCACATTATTCAGAAATGCAGCATACACTACTCACCTTTTGTTGTAGAAATGTGCTAAGCTATGCACAGTCCTGCGTGACGTAATTTTGTTGTTTGAAAATTGTTACTCCTCGAACCCCAGACACGCCTTTGATCCGATGAGAAGGCATTTGCCAACTCAATCTTTTGCAATCCCCGAAGGATCTAAGGACTCAATAGAAATGGTGTACGCTTGAATCTAGAGAATTAGCTTAGCAGTTGGGTCATGGAAAGTGACCAGTGCGGTTTTTTAACTGACCAATAGTCAGTGAACGCTTCGGCTTAGTAGAATAATGCCTGACCGTGAAACTGATTCTTACTGAAAGCCTAAAACTAGTTTAGAAATCCATCTTACGCTCTAAAGAAATTATTGCTTCTAGAATTCCATGGAAATTTGATTGAGTAAAGATAGCGTTACTGACATAAGACATTTAACGTTTTTGTTTTTTTTTTGTATTTCCGCAACTGTCAAAACTATACCACTAAAACACTAGCTTTAGTTTGAGATTTCATTTATACGACCCTCTCTCGGCTCTCTAACCTTTTCTTTCTATTAGGAATCGTTTCTATCATAGTGCATGAAAGGTCTCTATGTATAATTTATTAATTGGGGCGTTTAGATGCAAAAGCACTTCTATCCAATTTTCGGCTCATAATAATAATAATACAGTATATTATACTGTTATATATTATAACGTAGGTGATTTTCGATATCAAGTAGGTAGGGTTGGTACAGATTTGAAAAAAAAAAAAACGTTATGAGCCGAAAATTGGATAGATGCGCTTTTGCATCTATACCCCTCAATTGTAAGATCTATTATTTCCGGCTAATAATTATAATAAATAGAATTATGTACAATCACTTTTTCTGTTTTACTTATTCTTTCTTTTCTTTTATTTTTCATTGGAATACCTAAAGATTGATGATTATGTTGTGTATCGAGCAACCCAATTTAGTTGGGCAACTAAACGTTTCTAAAATAAAGCAATTTTTCTTCTTTATAAAGAAAGAAATGTCTAATTACATAGTAAAATTACATGATTTTTTTTCTTTGTTTGTTAAAAGCAAACTTCAAAGTTTTATAGTTTTAATACCATACCTTCAATAGCAATTTATATTTTCCAATTTTAGGGCCTTATGATTATTTGTTGTTCTATTTATCTTTATGGTCTCTATCAAAGCAGAAAACATATGATATGACTTTACGTGGGTCGTAAAGTTCTCTTTTACGCCACTTGGGGCGCTGTATCCTGTTCCTGCCTTATTACTATATCTCGTTTCTTTTATTATTAATCAAGATCAGTAGAAGGATATGTGAAGTTTTTTTACTTATTTATTTCAAGAGCTTCGCAACAAAGGCGACATGCTCAAATTTAAACAAGAAAAAAAATTGAAATGTCCACAGTTAATAAAAAAAATGTAAAAGTAGTAATATGAAATACAATAAAATTTGAATAGAGCATAAAAGAATGCCAAAAAAAAAACATAAAAAAATAAAATTCAACACTTGTGTATAAAATATTCACAGCTAGTCAGTGAAACTTAATTCCTTACTCAGAGGATAGTATTGACAAACAATTTTTTTTCTAGAAAATACTGATATTATGCACAAATAGGAAAAAAAATTACTTTTTAACTGCATCTTCTTTGCGTGATGCTGCCTTTCTATGAGACCTCTGAAGAGTCCCTTTCGAAACTTTGCTTTCTTTCCCTTCCTTAGAGGATTCTTCACTTGGATCAGCCATTAATGTCTCAACCTCGAGTACTACTTTTCCCTACTTACCACTTTCTTTTATTTATTAAGTAGTGTGGTATCACGCATACCCAAAACTGGAAGAAAAATAATTACAAAATTAATAATTAAAACTGTATCTCATTACAAATGTAAAAGAGCAGAGCTATTCATGTTTCTTTTTAATTTGCCTATATAGGTTATTTTAGGCAAATTATTCAGGAATGCACTCGACACTTCCCATATTCTGGGGAAAGTGTTTAGTTATGCATGGACTTTTGTATTCCAAGCAGAACTAATATTTGAAAATAAAAACATGGATTAATTTCATAGGCGTAAAATGTTTATGATTAAGTTAGAACAAAGTAGTTATTTTTCCTTACTATCTACCCATTACTATTAATTATATTTAATGATCACTCTTCTGTATATAGCTCTTCAGACACTTGGTAACAATTACCATGGCGCTTTCCATCTTTATTTAATTGCAGCAAACGTTTAATTTGTTAAGTATTAAAATGAGTTATTCACTATAACTCTTCAGCGAAAATAGCAAAAACGTTCTTTCCCTTATAAAGGAAAATGTCAAATAGTTTTTACTCCTAAGCTTTTCGATCCCCTCCTGGGATGAGGATGTATTGGGAACGCTCTAAGATGACGTAGTACCTGATATTCAGACTTTTTCAGCTTCACTCTCTTTTTTCCCCCCGATGTAATTCAGTTTCTTCATTCTTTCGACGACCCGTTCACTCGGAAGTGACCACTCTTTCTAAGAACAGTTCCATTATTCCAAATGGAGCAGGAAGAGAAAAAGAGCGTAATGAAAGGGAGCCTGAAAGCCAGAAGCGATATATTCACTTCGAGCTGCTTCTAGAGTCATTGTCTCCCGGGGCACAATGCATTATCTTTAGCTCATTATGAATCTTTGCACACAACCCGTGCCGACAACGCCAATCAGTAGATACAAGGGCGTCTTCCTTCAATATATCACTTTCAATACAATCTCATGTCGGCCTTGTATTTCTCTCTCTCTCTCTCTCTCTCTCTCTCTCTGTCTCTCTCTCTCTCTCTCTCCCCTCTCTCTCTCTTTTTTTTTATTTTTATTTTTTTTTTTTTACATTGTTACTTATAATTTAAGCTTGGTTTGAATTTTTCTCGACTTAAATTTATATGGGGGAGTAGATATGGAAAAACCAAGGGTTTAAAAAATATAGTTGGAGCATACTAATGGGACTTGAACACAATGTTAACACATATGGACCCGTTTGTTTGTATTATTCTCATAGAAGGTCTTGTTTGAGTACGACGTCCGCTAGATGAGAGAGAAAAGATCATTTCGTTAATAGCTTGCAATATATATTTTTATTTTTATGGCGTATCTACAACTTGGCCATTAGCGCCGGGCTATCTACAGGTTGCCAACCTTTTATAATGCCAACAGCACGTGGTCGCTCACCCATTCAGGTATTGGCCAAGCCCGACGTTGCTTAACTTCGGTGAGCTACGGGAACCGGTGCATTCAACGTGGCTATGGCCGTTGGCTAGGTTTCAGAACACATAGATCACTAAAATAGCCCTTGTTCAAATTCTCATATATACAAAGGAGAATCTGATACCAGGTTTGTCTGTTCGCTCTCTTAGAGGTTCATATATGTCTAATTTTGATGACATTATGTATAAGAATACATTGTCTAATTTAAAAACTCCAATTCGTTAACCATCAGAATCCGCCTACCAGAACACTGTTTTATGGGCGACATTCGTCCAAAAATAAATCGTTGCGTTTATGGCTTTTCGTTCAAAGGCTTTCAGATGTTCGTTATATTGGTAATCATTCATTTTAGCGGCTTAGAATAAGTATGATTTATGTAGAAATACTGCATGTAAGATTACCTAGTTTTCTTGTCATTTGTCAAGTATATTATTCGCGCTAAGATTTTAGATGAAGATTTTGTATATAACAAGAAACGTGTTGTATATTTGTGCCAAAATTGTTTGATATCATTTCAGATTTCATGTTTGGACCTTCATGATAATTCATTACTGTATAGCTCGCGCTGCTGCCATGAGCGTCAACAAATGAGGAGGGAGGGATAAAACTTGTTGGCCCCCTTCTTTTTCTACTGAATTGTTTCAATGTTTTTCAAATTGTGTAGCGAACAATAGCAAGGAAATATAAGTGGAAGAGCTGGAGACGGAATGGTATGCAACCTTTGTTTACATCGGCCGGCATCGGCAAAGAAAACACGTCCTTTCCAGTAGTATAGTTTATTTTGCGGGCACGTGTTTAGCATCTCTTTTCTTTTAATGGGCCTTCTTCAGGACCTTTGAAGTTCTCCTTTCACAACATCATTGAACAAAGTGATTCTTTTCTCATTAGTATCTTCAATGCTTCAGATGTCTATAGAAAATTCCCTCCATATATGTACCAAATCATGAGAACAATATGTTAGAAATAAATACTCTATGACTGTAAATATTTAGTAGTATGGAGAGTGAAGAAGGCCTAAGGCTTTCTGGAGATTCTCTTCCTCTTCAACATCAGCTGTCTTTTTGGAGAAACTAACCTAACGACTCCTTAATACTTCCGGAAAAACATTGTCTGCACACACGAGTCAGAGATCCTTTACAAAATTAGTATGTAATGCCAGGGAACGAAAAGAAAAACATGCCTAAAAAATAAATATTCCAAGAATGAATCTTTTTCTTTGCAAAGTCAAATTATTAGTTTGTTTTATGACTCTATATAATAATGTAATAACTTTGGGGAGAATGGTTATACAATTTAATAGTAATGTAATGATGATCATTACAAAACAAATAAAAATATGATATAGTTGATCTGCAGAGATATGTTTTAGTGGGTTTTATTAGAGAAAAAAACTAGAGGGTAATCATTGCTCCCAAGATTTCTTTTTTTTAAATATTTGTTGTAGTCTTATTAAAATTTTTATGCTTGAAATACGTCTTTATCATGGCAAATCTGTGTTTTTCCTATCTTATTTTATTTAATTATATCCCTCTTAATTATGTCGTTTATTTTTTTAATTTATTTTATTTATTTATTATATTTTTTTAATCATTTCCTCTTTTTTTACACTGCAATATTTAATTTTCCTTTTTTTTTTTTTTTTTTTTTTTTTTTTTTTTTTTTGTATTTTGGAAAATAGTAGGATTTCTTCTCAGACGAGATATCTTATAGGGTTTAAGCTGCAGTAGGCGACATTATATATATGCTGATATATAAATAATTATATCGTCCCTACCATGTCAAACTATCGAATATGCAAAATCTCGTTTTCTAGACTTTGCTCTTGGATTGTGGACGACACTGCTTGTCGCGAATTGGCACAACTCCAGCCCTTTTATAGAATAGCCTTTAATGCCTTAAAGAAGAAACGAATAAGACGTCCCTAGTTTGCTCCGGTTTGCATATTCGATAGTTTGACATGGTAGGGATGATGTGTATAAGATTAATGTAAATGAGTAAGCCAGTTTATATGTTTACTAGTCATTTCCTTTCTCATGTACGCAGCCTCTCTGATGTGGGCCTACTAAAAGATTGCGCTCATTTAAATTTCTGCGTGTATTTTGTCTATGTAAATTCACCTGCGCACCCTGATGGCATTTGCTTACTGATAATTCAGAGCTTTGTGCCCGGAATTGGCTGAGGGGGTTGCTGAAAAGCCGATTTTATCGTGGTAAATAATTCACCCGTAAAGGTCCTATTCTCTTTTTACATTGGAAATTGTGTGGCGAATCCCTAATGCTGGGGGCCGTTCTAATGTCATTGTTTTATTTTATTTTTTTTATTAGCTTTACTTTAACATTCAATGTATTTTCCAAATGGCCTAATGGAGGTTTGCCTGGTTTTGAATTCCTGGTAGATTTTCTTTTTATTCATTTTACCATCATTTCTATGCTTCTAATTGAAGAATGCATTAGGTATTTGTTGTACTTTTTTAGGGTTGTGCGGTTTACTTTTCCAACTTCATTTCTACGCCGATAATTATGATGAGAAGAAAGCATTGTTTCCCCTCCCATTAAAAAAAAAGAAAAAAGAAAAAAAAAAAAACTTCTTCAAAATGGATGTTTAGGAATGGTGGCAACCTATAGATATCGGGCCAAAAGTCGAATCACCGTAAGAAAAGAAAAAAAGAAAATTAGTTAAATAGTTGGTTGGTGGGAATCAATCAGGGTCCTCGACCCCTTGACATTTAACGGAAACCTGCGACAATCAAAATCAGGCGGCAATTATTTACTTCGTTTATTTCAGTCTATCGTTGATATATTACTATTTGAGTCAGCGTTATCACATTAGTGATGCATGACATTGTTGTTGTATTTTTTTGTTTGAACTCAACCCAATCAAATGATATTCACTAATCTTTGCAATTTTTCAAGTTTTGATCAGTTAAATCGACGGAGTTATGTATCTTCTCTCTGTTTCTTAATAGTCTCCATATTAAAGAATGTTTGAACAAATATTATGGCAATAACCTTTTTATTGGTTTCTCCCAAGTGGTTATAAACATGAAATCGACGGCCCATTTCTCCAAACAATCTCACACCAGTTACATTATCTCGTTTACACTTTTTCTTTCCGTTTCAACAATAATATTACATTAAGTGTTTTTCATTTTCTGAATAGCGGTGTCCCCATTTCATTTTTATTTCACAAATTTTTTCTCCTCGCGAATGACCTGATACTTAGTTTCGTCCGATATTATTATTCTCGGGTTTATGGGAGCTCAGTTTCGTTTTGTTCTGTTTCGCCAGAGTTTATGCGACCCTTTTTTGTGTCGCCTAAGTCGATTTAGTTTTCTATCTAAGTACGTTTTCCTCAGGAACTAACTTTTTTAGACGGGCAATCAAAGGACATTTTATAATATGGTAATTTAGGAAGTAATCAAAACTTATTTATGATATGGAATAAACTTCTTTAAAATTGCATAAATAAATTAATTTTTTATGTAACATATGATACCACGTTGTATATTGTCTAAAGCATAGAAACGACTACTCTAAACATAAGAAGTTTTTCTCTTTTATCTTCGTTATAACAGTCCGTCAGACTATTTACATAAGGCTTTCATATCTAGCTTAATTCATTGCCAGTTTAATAACTATGTAACTAGTTTTGTAGCCAAAAGATTATGGCCGCTGGAAAAAAAGTGTATTCTATTTTCTTGTAAACACCGACTTCTAATGAAGTATTACAAAAGAAATATTTTATCAACCAACGTCAGCAGTTTTCGACTTTTCGTTTAGTCTCATAAATATTTCGTAAATTTTAGTAAAATCGTGGTAAATGGAAGATAATCATTCGAAAGGCTAAATTTTTAAATTTGTTTGCCCCTTTATTAAAGACACATTTTTGTCATGGGGTTGAATTATCTGCTCGTTTCGAACCTTTTATATCCAGGCGATGACCTGCCAATTTTGAAAGATTTAGCTGAGAACAAGGGTCAGAATAATATAATAAATTAAATTACACGGCTGTTGCATTGCACAGTTTACACAATTCAATTTCAATTTCAATTCAATTTATTTATTTGCTTTTGAGTTACAACTCATAGCACTTATATAATTCCGTTAGTTACTACGTTAGTAATATTAAATTATTCATAGGTGAGGTTACAAAAATAAAACACTAATATAAAACATTAACACAATGTAAGTTCTTTTCTTATATAATATAATTATTCTTAAATATAATTTCTTTTCTTAAATATAATTATGTGAAATAAAAAATTAAAAAAAAAAAAAAATATATACATGAAGTAATTAAAATAAAATAGATATCTCTTCTTAGCTCTTATTTAAATTAAATAATATTTAATAGTAATAGTTTTTTTTATTTATTATACTACAATTATTACTAAATTATTCTTTATTTACATTTTAATCTTTCAGAATTTCTGACCTTAGTTGTAAGATCTTCAAAATATATAGCTGGCAAATCTGCACAGTTTACACAATCCCATTCTTTTCTCCAAATTTTATAATTAGCTTCGCGTTCCAGAGAACTTGGAATTATTTGCTCAGATTATTCGATTTTGAACATGATTTAAATGTGTACATTTACCTAAAATTAATCTATTTCTGAATAGATACTATGACCAATTGTAAGCCCTGACTAGTGTAAATCTGAATTACTTGTAGAGAAGATCTGAGGAGAGATATCTGTATGTTTGTTCTGCCATGCATCTCACAATCACAGACTCCAGGAAGCAGAGGCCCGTGTGTGCTAACCTCCACTACAAAGCCTGCTTGGTGGTCTGCATCAATGGTATAGGCTCGTTTGTGCCGAGTCCTGTCGTCAGCATCTACCTATTTGCATTGCATTTGCCCGGGATTGTTCCTCCCTCTAAAGGGTGTTCTCACACACATAGCTTCCCACCCGTTTTAGGGCTAGGAAGAGGTCGCAAACTGGAAATCTATTTTTTTTTTTTTTTTTTTTTTTACTTCAGTCAATAAAAAAAATACGAAAGAAATCCTTAATAATTATCACATTTTCGAACCCTGAAAAGTGTAAGAAATGTAAAAAAAAAAATGCTCAAGTTATCTGGTCTTGATTTTTTGTAAGGCTTCCTTTTTTCGATTTATTTATTTATTTAAGAGCTCCGTAACTAAGATGATAAGCTCTAATCCTTTTGTCGAAACTAAACTGAACTATATATGTCTTTGGTTTGCTGTTCGTAAAACGTTAGAAAAAAAATCAACTGTACCCCTCGTTTATAAATATCCTAAACCTGAATTCTAGTTTGTATGAAAGTGGAAGTCGAGGGGTTTCCGCCGTACAGGGTAAACACTCTAAAATGACAACAAGAAAGAAAGTCAGAACATTTCGTGTATTTGTAACGCAAATAAAGCCAAGTTTTAAAGCTTCATTTATAGGGATTCGTAAAAAGTTTGTTCGAGTGAGAAATTTTCCATTATGCGTTTCCCTATTGTGTCGAGTTTCACCGAAATGGCCGTTCTGTTCTATTACGTCAGGAAAATAATTGCGTGTTCTGGGAGAATTGCGTAAGAGCGAGGAGAGGACAATGTGCTAACTCTGAATTCGGCCGTGTCGCTCACAAACCTCATCAACCTCTGACGCAACCATCAGTATTCCATTGTTATAAATATAACACTCTAACAAATTTAAATTTTACATAATATGAAAATAATTATAAAGTAATAATTTACTTAAAACTATCTGTTACCGGCTACACCTACTTTCTGCATCTAGAATAGCAACAATAAATTAGAAACCAAATAAGTAATATTAAAATCTAATAACACAGTCCGTTACTGTTCGAGTTCACATTTTCGAACCCGTTCCCTCCAAACATTATGTCCTAGACGATTTTAACCTAGCCCAATCCCCTCCCCCGGATCAAGACAAACATGTGTGCCAAGTTGGTCAAAATCGATCAAAAGGTGTGGATTTGTATAAGGAACGAATATACAGAAATACAGCTGGTAGACTTTTTTGACCTAGCCTATGACACTCCCCGGACCATGACCAACCTGTGTGCCAAGTTTGGTCAAAATCGGTCAAACGGTGTGGGTTTGTATTAGGAACAAACATTCAAACAGACAGCTGGTAGAATTTTCTTCAGCAAAGTGGTGAGTTTACTCCTTATTTCTAAAGAATTCTTATAAATATTTAAGTTTGTTCTGGATGTAACTCCATCTTGCTTATTTCTTTCGATTCCACTCGTCAAGATACCTATAAAAAGTGCACCTGGTAGCCTATAGTTGCAAAGCCGTAAGCGCTACGATTTCGCCGAAAAACTAGTTTTCTAAAATTTTTCTTGTATTGGCAGAAGTTCAATGAATAAAAATTCCAAAATGACACGATCGTAAATTTATTTTATGTTTCGCATACTCGGATTCCTCTTCAAGACCTTAAAAAACCAAGTACAGCCTAATGAAACATAGGCGAACCTTCCACTAAAATGGCCACATTTCTGTAATTTGTTTTTTAGGCTTCTAAAGAGATATCCGAGGATGCAAAACATTTAGTGACATATTTAAGAAATTTCCCAGTATAGAAATTTGGAATTTTATTCATTGGCCAATATTTATTTCAATATAAATAGTTTTCTGTTATGCAGATTCCGCTGGTTAACGAACTCGTATCATTCATAATATCCCATTAAATATTAAACTAACAACTTTGATCTTGGTATCATCTGAAAGGAAAATTAATAGGCTACAACGTTTACATTGAGGTGTTTTTACGTACAAGGCTTGGTTTCAGTGATAAATAGGAATTTGTCTACAAAAGGGCGATATTTTTCAGTTTTTTTCGTTTTACGCGCAAACGGTGCGTCGGATCAAAAGATGTCTCGGAATAAATTAGTCTTAAAATTACATTTTCTATCAGAATTCGTCATAAAAAATACCTGCCGTTATTGGAAAATCAAGAGTTAGATGCGCTGGAGAATGTTACAAAGTCAACTAAACCTTCAAAAGTAACCTCATGCAACATAACTAAGACCTACCAAGTTTCATTTCGAAATTCCAACAACTCTAGGAGGAAAAGGGGGTGGACACATATACTGGGACACCCTGTATATATATATATATATATATATATATATATATATATATATATATATATATATATATATATATATATAGGTTTTCTAACCTGTAAATCAAATGAAACCATTTTTAACGCGATCTATTACCTGTGGACAAAACTAGTTTCCTAACTTTTTTTTTTATTTTATTTTATTTATTTGGAATTTTCAACAATGTATAAGAAATATTGTCACTGCAAATTATTGCTAGATTATATTGACATGAATGTACATGAGGTGGGAAGCTGCACAGTTGTAGTACCCACTAGACAGATTTTTTTTTCCACAGATATACACTTTCTAGAGTTGATCTCTTGGCCACTTGCGTTTTAGTCGGCGAATGAGGTTGTGAGGAATGTGCTGGGAGGATAGAGAGTTTATTAAGGAGTTAGGATGGCCGTGTAGGTTCGAATGGAATTTGCGGTACTGGAGGGCAGTATGATCGCCTGAGGGTAAAGGTTGAGTGGCAGGATTTCTGAGGGCTAACTTTGATTCTCCATTTGATGAGCCAGGGTTTGATCAGTCCAAGGTGTTCCTGAAGGGACTTGGATGTCTGGATTGGGTCATGACTGCAGGAGAACAGAGCTGTATCATCGGCGAACATATGGAGGGATGTGCCGGGGTGAGTTGGGACCCCGGCCGTATATGTGAGGTATAGGACAGGACTGAGGATTCCGCCTGGAGGTACATCTGCAAGTTCGGGGAAAATGGGGGAGGATGAAGTGCCATAGGAAACTTGGAAGAATCTGTCGGAAAGATAGGATTTTATTACGAGGTAGTAGATTGATGGGAGAATTTGTTTGAGTTTGAACAGCAAGCCCCGGTGCCCCTAAATAATTTTCGTTTTGAGTACTCAGAAGCAATGGATTTAGTTAACATTTATTTCAGACGTGTGGCGTAATTCTAAACTGAGATATTTTAAATATTTGTTCCGCTTGGAGCTGAGGAGGTATTAGAAAAATATATTTGATATAAAAGCAGATATAAGTTTTAGAAGTTTCGGCTATTTTCTAAAGCCTAGTACACACTGAGATTCAAAGTGGCGCAGTATTGTTGCGGGACACGGGGAGCAGCCCCGCAACAATGTTGCGCGTCAGTTTCGGGGCTGTCCCGCAACAATGAATCGCGTCCACACTAGATAGGCAGTTCCCTCGAACATTTCTCAGGAGCTGGCCTCTCAGGTGTTTCTCTATGGTTGTTACTGTTAATTAAAAATCGAAATATGAAAAAACCAAGAAGGTGGTGCTATTGAAAATTGTTCAAAACCAACAACAAAGCATGCAAACACATTGAGACTTGAAGGAGGAATGGAATTTGTCAACTTTATAAGAATTAGGCCTCAAGATTTTGAGAATCTTTTGCAAATGGTTGGACCAAGGGTGTTTAAAAAATATACAAACTTTAGAAATTCAAAGTGCTACTACTAAAGTGCTACTACTTTAGGATTCCTTGCAAGTGAAGAATTGTTTAAAATTATTATGTATAGTTTTAGATTTTCCTAGCAAAGTTTATCTGTATTTGTTCCAGAAGTGTGTGAGGCAATAATCATCGTTTTGAAAACATACATTAAAGTAACGAAAACTTATTGTTTATTAACATAATAGGCACGGTACGGATGGGCGATAGTGGATAGTTCAGCACTATCGATAGGCCGATACTATCGGTTAAACTATATCGATACTATCGATAGTTATTCGATAGTGTCTTCACTATTCCTTACATACCTGTCCAATGAAGAATTTAATGTTATTGAGTTGAATTATCTATTACTTGCAGGATTAGGTATATTTATAAGATTACACAAAGGCTTATAACGAAAAACGAATTTATCTAAATTTATAAAAAGCATTTAAAAAGATAAAAATATCAAGAGGCACAAACAAGTGCAATACTTTAACCTGTTTTAGTTGTGCTCCTTGAGGCACATATTACTAGAAATGATTAACAACATTTCCTCTTTTCTTTGGCTCAGTCTGGTTCGCTGCTCATGATTTTTCCAGCGGCTGAAAATATACGTCCTGGGGCTACAGATGAGCCTGGAACACAAAGGTACTTCCTGGGAACATTATGTAGTTGTTTGTTTACACCAGACGGTTCCTTTTTAGTATTTAATTCACCAGACGTCAGTATTTATTAAATCGATAGTCATGAACTAGCGAGAGAGTTATTACTTTTTTTAAGTAATATTTAACTGTCCAAAAAAAAGTTATGAATAAATGATTTTCCATTCTAAAAAGTGGTGATTTTCACATTCGTTAGTTTGCATTTGTAGCGACGATATGGTATTAAATTATAATCAGAGCAACATGTGCATTTGTAAGTCCGGTGTTAACTTTATTGTCAATTCCGTCGTCTACATTTTGAGTGAAATTTAACTACAAATCCGTAAGGTGGAACTGCCGGGAGCTGATTCTAGACTTGCGGCTGCTCCGGAACACGTCCACACTGGTAATATTGCGCAACAATGTATCCGGGAGTCCCGACCCAGCGGGACTCAGATTCTTGTGTCACCAAGACCCGCAATACACTCCTGATACACGGGGACATGTTGCGCGGCAGAATCGCAACAATCCAGATTCAACCGAGATTCAGCTCTGCAACAATGCCGCGCAACAATGTATCCCAGTGTGTACTAGGCTTTAGATATTTCGAAAACGGTTCGAAAATCGTGGAAAGTTGAAAGTAACTATTTAAAAGCTCACTAGATGTTTTACAAAAACGGTTCTTGCATAAGTTCGATGGAACAGTCTTATTCGGATAAATAAGTGTAAACTTTGAATGTCTTTGTTTCGATTCGCTCGACTACTTTTTTTCTGTCTTCATCCTTATTATTGTTTTTTGTTTTTTTTTGTTTTTGTTTTTGTATTTTGATTCGCATTGAGCAATAAACGTAAGTTTTCAGTAAAATAAGCTAAATGAGATATGTGTTTGTGATAGAGCTTTTCGAGTAGAAGCCTTGGAAGCTGAGTAACTTCCTGTAAGTTTTCAGTGCGTTGTGGCGCCTAATATCTCACTTCTCTTTAAGATGTCATTAGAGAAGGTGGAACTGTTTCTGTTCCAATCATACCTAATGATATAGTACAGATAAGAACGAAAATGCGCTAAGATGACGCTGTTCCTGCGAGTCGGACTTTTTAAAAAATAGTATATTTACTTATATATGACAGAAAAATTTTCCTTTTTTTTTTTTTTTTTTTTTTTTGTAGCTTGTAAGATTTGTGCTGAAAGCCCAGCAGACATTCTTGACGTACCTTCCAGGATTCTACGCAGGTACTCCCTTCCCTATACAGCTAATATTTAAATTCCTCTAGGGGAGAGAGAGGGAGATCCCTGTCGCTAACATTTCCTGTTCCCTTCAAAGGTCAGCTGTTCTATAGATACCGTCCAAAATAAGGGGAGAAATTCAATATGGATTCCACGAAATCCTATACCTTATTCAAAAAGGCAATAATCCTTTTTACCCCGCCCCTTTATACTGTATTTTGTTGCCTTCTTTAATTAAAGCCTTCTGAAACATGAACTGAGCCAGTTTATGTTTTCGCTTTGTTCTTCTCTATTTAATTATGTTCTGAGTTAATATCCGCGAGGCTATTTTAGCCGATTCTAATTGTTTTTATCAAATAATTATTTTCTCTTCTCTCTCAAAAAAAGGCATAGGCTTTTCTTGTTTCTCTCCTTATCACTCATATTTTTTTAAGTTCCTTTCCTCATTCATTCTTCGCTTAGCTGTAAAATGTAAGGGCCTATTTTAATCATGGGCGTATTTAGGAAATAATTTAGGAGGGGGCTGGGAAAATAACGGGGGGGGGGTGAGACCATTTCCGGTGTATGGAATACTAACTATTTAGATCTTGGAAGAGTTTTAGCCAACTAAAACGCTATTACACTCAAAATAGAATATTTTTTATGAACTAAATGATCTTATTTAATTTATTTTTAAGGGTTTTATAAAAAGTTTACCGATCAAATCAAAATTTCGGCTGCAGCCCCTCAGCCCCCCTCTTATATACGCCCATGATTTTAATGTATCCTTCTTCGACATAAGGAATAGTTTCTTCTATCCTGCAGACCAGTAATTCTAATCAACGACAGATAGTTCCACATCTATTTTAAAATTAGATTAATAGTTTTTTGTTTTGTTTTTTAATTTAAATTTTAAGGTCTACTTATATACATATATTTTTGGGCCAAGTTATCCAAAGTTTACCACCCTTTTCTAGCCAGGATAGGACTAATGCCTTTTCTTTTTGCGAAAGTAAATTAGATTAATAGAGCTTTTACAAATTAAATGTTATAATGCTATAAGTGACATTTTAATGAAATAAATTGTATACAGTTCTTTAATAAATATATCATTTTATTTATTTATGTTTCCAGATTTTGTATTGTGTATTCATACTTTATATTTTTCAATATTATCTTTAATTATGACTTTTTTATTTATATTGTATAATTTCTTTATAAAAAATTTGCAAAGCTATTGTGGGAATTTTTAATGATTTCATATGATAATTATATAGGCATTGCTCTCAAAAAAGCCTGATTATATTTATTTATTGAGAATTCACAGCATTTTGATTCGCTCTTTAATAAGTTTGGTATAATGAAAAGAAAATTAAATACAAAAATTAAAAAAAAATAAAAAAAATATTTAGTCATTTTAATAATAAATATATTATAGCCTATTGAAATGAGGATTATTTTGAGTAAATGGTTTGATAGTGTGTGCTGGTTGTGTTTCCTCTTTATCCAATAAAGGCTTAAGAGTATATACATGTGGTGTTTTCTTAAGCTGGACAACAGGATATTTCCCACGACATCGTTTTTCCTGGTAAGTGTGCTTTTCTAGGCGTGGTAATTTTTATTCGTAAATTAATAAGAAAAATGATTTAACTTAGTCAAACTCTTTTTAAATTTTCCCATATCGAATACAATTTCGTCTTGAATTGTCACTTTCGCTTTGGCTGTTTTGGAAATATTTCTGGCCTTTACTTTCGAGATATATGTTCCTGTCCTAGAAGAGGGGGGGGGGGCGTGCAAAAACAGGAAGGAGGGCTGAGGTATGAACTGTTGGTCATATCCGACAGCAAGCCGATGGTTTGGCCGGGAGACTGGGGTCGTGGGTTCGCTTCCTGAGCCATAACTCACCGCAGGGAGTCTACTGTCATCCGGATAGTACAACGCCTACTGGGGAGGGAGGGGGTAAATAATGTTCCTACGGGACGTTTTCTTTACTTTTTCTTTTTAGGCATTCGTTAAGTACAACTTTTATTCTATAGGGATTTATTCATTTTTATGAAGAGAAGTTTTGTATTTATGATGTTTAATTAGGGAGAAAAAAATATTGAACACGTCTGTGAGTATAGCAGTTTCCTGACTGATTTTTTTTTTTTTTTTTTTGAAGTGCATCTGCTACTGGGGCCATTAGCACTTTTCCTGACTGATATAATTGGTATTAAATTTTCCTACTATAAGAAGATGTTCGAATATGTGGAAGTGCTCGTTTCGTCGCATTGCAGGTGTTTATACCTGCAGATATCTTTTCAAGATATAAATAAGTTTGATTATATAATTTGTTAATAGTTTCGTGTTTAACGGCGTATCAACTATTAAGCTATCTACAGTTTGCCACCATTTTATAATGCTAACAGCACGTAGTCGATCACCCATTTAGATACTGGTCACGCCTGACGTTGCTTAACTTCAGTGATGTATAAGAAACGGTTCACTCAACGTGCCTATGGCCGTTGGCGGTTATATGATTATAAGCTTTGTTGGCATCCACATTATTTTAACGTATATTAATCCACTACGTTCTGTGGGAAAGTTTTATAAATCTACACAATTATATGCACTATATAAATTACATCTGAACATCAGAAAATTGTATTACTTTAACGTTATATTTTTTTTATTAGTCTATACTATCTTGTACTTTTTACCAACCTTCGCGCAATCTACTTTCAGTCGTCTTATTTCGGGTTTTCCTCTATTCTTTTTTACCTCTTGGGATCCACTCAAAGCGTACTTTAACCCGTTTGTGCGAATTCATTATTGCATGGGCGTAGATAGAAAATAATTTCGGAGGGGGCTGGGAAAAGTTCGAGGAGGGGGGGGGGCTGAGACCATTTCCGGTGTATGGAATACTAACAATTTAGATCTTGGAAGAGTTTTAGCCAACTTAATCGCTTTTACACCCAAAATAGAATATGTTTTATGAACTAAATGATCTTATTTAATTTATTTTTAAGGGTTTTATGAAATTTTTACCGATCAAATCAAAATTTGGGGGGGGGGGCTGCAGCCCCCTCAGCTCCCCCCTTATATACGCCCATGCATTATTACAACATGGCTGGAAAGTCTCCAGTTCCAGATGTGGACAGAGTTAGAAAGGCTTTTCATCTTCTGACACCTAACTTTGTTTTTTATTTTCAGTTTTAGAATTCACAGCATTTATTGGCTCTAGGTTATATTAAATTAGTAATTACTGATTTAAGATATACATAATTACTTCAATTTGGTTTGAGAAATTACCTTTCAAAACATTTCTGAGGTACCATCATTTCTACGTCCTCTAATTTGTTTGTGAATTTTGTCTTTAAATGAAATTGTATATAGTAAGTCTATTGGTTGTCATCCAATAATCGTTAGTCACAACTTAAATACCTTGTCTACACACCTTTCAAAAATAATAATCAAGCAATTTTTATTTCGTTGTTGTGTTTGTATGCACTACCGTTTTCCTTTAGGGCTACCGGAAGTCCAGAAACAGAGGGCGTTTATACTTCCTATTTTGATACATTGTGATAAGTTTAGCGCGTAGAATCTCTTATTTTATAATTTTTTAGGAATTTAAATTTTCTTAACAGCAAAAAGAATACATAAACTTAAGGTGGCAGCAAAAATCAAAACACGTTTGAAGACAAAATATTAAGAGCCTATATTTAAAATTCCATCACATTAGAGATACATATTACATTTGAACACGATTTTATGACACTGTTCATTCGAGATTCGTACGTTGTACGTCATAAAATAAGCGTTTAGGCATTGGCCATTGGCTCTCCGAAGCATGCGTTTCTATCCCTGAGAGGTGTCTGATAGACATGTTCCTGGAGAACTACTGCATTCTATAAGAGTTAGATTGAGCTGTTTGACGATGTTGATTGACAGGCACGATATGCTTCCCATGAAACCCGTTTAATTTCTCAAGTCTTCTGCTCAAGTTTACCAACCTTTTTATAATAGACTTCAGTTCGAAAATAATCCATGGCTGCTTTTTTTCCTCGGAAGGCTGTGCTTTTGCGATGATCTTTCAAGGTCACTTATTACTCTTATCCAACAAGAAAACAAATTTTTCAAAATACAACATTAGAATATTTGAATGGAATCATAATACATTTAATTTCTACATCGAGACCAAAATTTCTCGACTTGCTGGGCCTGGCTTTTTAAAGTCGAAAAGTCAAATAGAAGAAGGAATATTACACAGTTCCAAAATGTGTTTTGTTTCAAGTACAGAAGTCCCAGTTTTCCTTTTTTTTTATATTAAAATTAATTTTTCTTTTTTTTCCAGGTATGACTCAGTTAACGTGAATAAAGACAGGCATCTCTTATTTGTAAGTACATAATTTAGAAATATATGTTAAATTTGTTAATTTCTTTAAATACAAATTTCTAATAACGTTTAAAGCAACCTGCACGTTTGATTAATAAAAATTGCTCAGTGATTTAATTGATGAGTTATAAATGGATTCGTTTTCTTTTCATATCGTCATATCTTATACCCGCGGCGCACAGTGGTGCCAAACGCCCGATTTTGAGAAAAAACCTCTAGGTACTTGAATCTTTCTGATTTTGGTATCTTGATTTTAAGGTATTTTGTAGTGCTGAGTCGAATGACCACTGCCAATTCGATAGAATCATTATTTCGGAAGATAAACGGGTTTTATATTACGAAAACCGTGAAAAACAGCAAGTATACGATTTCAAAAAGTCACATTTTACTCAATTTGTAGAGATATTTATCCTTCCAAATGTATTTTTGATGTCTGAGTTGAATTTATTAACAAACAATGTAATTCACTTAATTGGTCTCGAAGTCGTTATCTTTATTAAAATTTTCGCTTATAACGAATACATTTTCACATTTTTACACGAGATATTAGTTAGATCTCACTGTAAAAGTTCAGTTACTTGCCATCACAAAGTGTTCAACAACTCTCTGCAGAAAATAGTAACGGTACACTCATGTTTCATAAAATAATCGCATCGCTTCAGGCTTATTAGCCTTTGAACACATACGGCCGAGTACGGCGATGACACTTATATGAAAGCAACTTCAAAACATGCACTTTTAGGTAACACTATGCGGAGAGCTCAGCTAAGTGCCGCTTTTTTTTTCTAAATAAACTACGGATAATTGAGTTCCATTACAGATATCTTTACAACCTAAATGCACCAAGTTCATGGTACATTTTGGCAAAAAAGAAAATTTGTTTAAAAGCTGCATATACTCATGAGACTTCCTTGGTAATATCAATTTTTCAGGAATAAAATAAGTGGTATAAAATGTTGTTTTGCCTTTCACTAAAAACTGTGAGATTTTTACTCAGTGAGAAAACAGTCAACAATATGATTTTTTGAGATCATACCTATGAATAAAATGGAAAATCAATATTACAGCAGTATTCTACAACTAATTAGGTATAAAAAAATGTTAGTTCAAACGCGATTGAACACCTTAGGTTTTGGAGGTTTTTTCCCTCTCGACACCACTGTGCGGCGTTAGAGTGGTTAGCTTGTCAGACTGAAGGATATGCTGGTTCGAATTCAGCTTGACGCGAGTGCAGAACATCCTCGGGAAATCACGTATAATTTGTATTGAAAGGAAGCCAACTTGTATTTAGCCCGGCGCTTATATATATACACATTCCCTGCGGAGTGTAATTGTTGTTGACACAGTAATCTCCAGTGGTTTTTTACTCAATTTTTCGCGGGAATCCCATCGTGCTTCTTCAGACTGTGCATTGTGCATTGCGCCCAAATTCGTTGTTTACTTTATTTTTATATTATGAAGAGTGTGTCTGTGGCCATTGAATACTCGTTCCCGTCCTAAAACCAAAATTAGGTAACTTCTGGCGTGGTTACTTCTTCGATGGAAAATGCATCATAATCGTTTGAATTATACGTAGTGGCAACTTGTAAAAAAAAACTTAATTATAATTGTTTTATATTTAAGTCCTTACATATGTGTATATAATTATTCTAATAGGCGCATTTCTGATCAATAAAGTATATTCACATTTTTTTTTTCAATCTAAGTATCATATAGATTTTTTAACATATTTTTTTGAAATACATAGTTATTTGTTTTGTCGTCAGTTTGCTTTAAAGAAATAAATAAGCGAAAAACATTTCTTTTATTTTTCGATTGTTTGCTGTACTAATTTTTGACAATTGTGTTACAAATGGCGCTGAGGATGAAGGTTTTCCTCAGTAGTTGTGATAAATTAATAAAAAGACTGTAGAGATTGCTACTTTTTTCTGATCTTCTTAAAATTGAACCTTTACCGTTGAATTGATATTGTTGATTTTGATTTATTTATTATGCTTAACTTAGATTGGTATATCTCGCTCTTCAATATAATTTTCTACGAAGGAGGAAAATCCCTTATTTGAATAATCTACTTATAACACATGAAAATATTGTTAACGATTTAAATACTATTTAATTTTATTAGGACGGGAAATGGTATGCCAATGTTTGCCGAAAGTTTAAATTTGTTCTCAATGCGGTTAAAAGCTAGTGGTATTAAAAAAAAATGTCATGTAACACGAATATTCTGGTAAGTCATAAAAAACTTAAAAATATAGATTTTTTTTTATATAACACTTGTGGAATCATTACAGCTTGAAGACTCGAAGGGTATATTTTTAAGGAAGGTTACGTAAGCGATGGTTTATGGAATTATTGGATATATTTTATTTTTCCCGAGAATTGGGGTTATTCCAAAGGGCGGGATCGTGGAATGTGATGTAAGGCTGACCCTAGCTTTGGGGGGATCTAGCCCCGATATTGGCCCGGGGCCCTCGCTCTCCATAAACCCCTCGATTTCATTTATCAATTGATCCGTTTGGACCGGTCTCCTTCTTATATTCAGCAAGAATTCTCTTACGTTTATCTAACATTTTACGATTATCATTCCAACCATGTCTACTTGAGAACTTTTTATTCTCTTCTTCCCATGAACTGTTGGACTTGGACTAAATATTTTCTGCGCAACATACTTATTGACTAGCCTGTTCACATTGCTTACATTGCTTTTATTAGTAATACCAATATACGTCGACAAATACTTCAGTGCTGCCTCTTATATCCTTGGAGGGTACGGATCCCTCCCACTCTATGGGGAACGTGGGTTAGTCCCCCCCCCCTGGTACCCTATGGATAGGGGAACCGTAGGAGAGAACGTTCTCCGGGTCTGTGACCATTCAAGACCTGATGGACTAAGTCCTAAAATGGTACTAAGTCCTAAAATGGTACTAAGTCCTAAAATGGTAATGGTTGGGTTGGTGGCCGGGGGCCCTTCAGGCTTCGCCGGTTACAGACGTAGTGGCGTGTGTTAGATACTCTGGGTCAGTTTGCCCAGGTTTCTGGTGACTGACTGTCTCGGAGTTGAAGCTAGAGAAATAGGTACTCCTTTCCCGGGGATGTGTCCGCAAGCTTGCGACATACGAGAGGAGGCATGTGTGCGGGGGCTTGCGGGGACATCCGCACCTTTGTGTCGGCGGGAGGATGGATAGGTGAGAGATTGTTGGAGGCTTAAAAAGCTGGGTACGTCTCTCATCGTTTCCTACCTCCTTCGACGTACACAATGCCTCTTATATCCATCTGCTGGATCAACTCTACTTTGATCTTGTCTTGACATCGGTATTGTGGTTACGGTATTTAATGGTGTGTATTTCCCTTTTGGATTTATTGTTTGAATACTTTCTTAATTAATTATGAACAAAGAAGTATCAAGACGAAAGGATTGGCTGAGTTCTGGCATGAACCTTGGCTAGCCCAAGCAACCTACTGCTAAGACCAGACTTGAAGAAAATGAATATATGATGTTTTTTGTCCCTTTAACCCCTGGTGTCTATTACGTTTTCTGACAGCAGCAGGGTTTCTACTACACGAAAAAGTCACAAAAGACATGAACATGTCTCGAAATTGAAAATACGGCACGAAAATCAGGAAAAAGTCATGAATTTTGAAACTAAGTCACGAAATTATTAGTCACGGCTATCTACAGGTTGCCACCCTTTTATAATGCCAACAGCACGTGGTCGGTCACCCATTCAGGTACTGACTTTACTTCGGTAATATAAGAGTGTAATGTAATCCCGATACTTCGGTGCATTCGTAATTGTCGCCGTTTTTGTATGCATTTACAAATCAATTATTTATTTGTTAAATATATGCAGACTTAAATATTGAAATTCTATACACCGGGCCAATTTCAAGCCCCAATAGGTAAGGCTTTTTCATTTTGATTGAAATTATTTTCTTTTTAATGAGCATGAAAATTGCTTTTCAAATCATTAAAATGTCACGAAAAAGTCCCGAAATTGTCTTTCACAAAAGTAGTAGACACCCTGAGCAGACACGAGAGAAAATGCTAAGACGTATGTTGGCAGCAGTGAGCATCCAGAGCCTAGATGCTCACTGCTGCCAACATACTTCACTGCAATTTTCCTCGTTCCTGTCAGACCATGTATTTATTTATCTGCACACCAGGGTTTAATGCAAACGTCGAGGGTCACCCAATAAGGTAGTGTCTACGCCATTTACATCCGTGATAAGCATTCCGTTTTCATTTCAGTATTATATATGAGTGTATTTATCATTTTCCTTTATGCATTGTTGGTAGATTAAATTACAATTAACTGAATAGAATAGTTATGATATTATTTGTCCTCTATCCAGGAGAGTTTGCAGGTTTGCTAGTGGTCGACGCCTGGAGACACAAAAACTTTTAATTCACTCCATCCCCTACATCTGCGGCGAAAGTAGGAGAGGGGGGGACAAAACCCCTCCCCTTTTAGTGATATTAGCTCGGTTTTTTATTGGTTCTCTCAATCTCATCTCTCGCCCCACCCCTGGAGTTGTTCCTTTCAGAGCCCCGTGAAATTGCCAATGGTAAAGGTTTTCTTTGTTCCGATCCTCCTCCACTCTCCCCCGTAAGAAGTATGGCTTCCCCTCCGTCTTCTTCTATAGCCCGAGCCCCTCCCCTATCCCCTCTACCTCTAGATCCGACACTTCAAGTAATACTCGACCTACTCTTCCCTCTACGGAAAGCTTGCTTATCCCCACTCATCTTTTTTCTTCTTCTTCATTCTCCTCTCTCTCCTCTTTCTTTCGACTATTTTGTATAATTTTCATTCTGTCTTTTTTGTGTTCAGCTTCATTCCTTTCTCGGACGCATGCCTTTATGTATAATAAAAGCCAAATCGGTCCATAAGTAGTGGAGGATTACTGATTTGCCCCAAAGGCCCATAAATTTTGCTTCCTTCCAGCAAAATTCTATATGCATCGTTCCAAACTGGTGATGGAGCTATGTCGTGAAAATAATCAAAAGAGGAACTAAGTTACATTATCATATTGGTGCAGTGCTCTACCAGTGAGCTAATCTCGACCCCACACACACACACACACACACACACACACACACACACACACACACACACACATATATATATATATATATATATATATATATATATATATATATATATATATATTTAGATGGAACGGCATTTTTCTCCAGTGGTGGTACTCCTCCTCACTTCTTCCTGGAATATTTCGATGGATTCATCTCCATCTTCTTCAGCCAGGTACTTGTTTCTTCCTCGGTGGTAGCCAAGGGAATGACATTTTTCTCGATCTGGGCTCCTTGAAAAAAAAAAAAAAGACGCAATACCATCAGCGCTGCCAACGGACAGATTCCCAACTACACCAGGCAGCTTCAACACCATTCGTCCGCCGATACTGTGGCTACAGGGGAGAAAAGGAGCCCAGATCGAGAAAAATGTCATTCCCTTGGCTACCACCGAGGATGAAACAAGTACCTGGCTGAAGAAGATGGAGATGAATCCATCGAAATATTCCGGGAAGAAGTGAGGAGTACCACCGCTGGAGAAAAATGCCGTTCCATCTAAAAATACTATCCCAGCGACGAAAAATAACATCAAACATATATATATAGAACGGCATTTTTTTTTCTCCAGCGGTGGTACTCCTTCTCACTTCTTCCTGAAATATTTCGATGGGTTCATCTCCATCTTCGTCAGCCAGGTTATTGTTATTTCTTCCTCGGTGGTTGCCGAGGGAATGACATTTTTCTCGAACTAGGTACCCGATCTCCTCTCTAGCACCAGTATCGCTGGACCAATATATATATATATATATATATATATATATATATATATATATATATATATATATATTATGGTGTTTGTTCGTCGCTGGGATCATAATATTGGAGGGAACGGCTTCTTTCTCCAGTGGTGATATTCGTCTCCTACTTCTTCCTGTGATATTTTGCTAAATTAATTTTGTCCAGTGGAATATTGCAGGAAGAAGTAGGAGAGGGATATCATCTCCAAAGAAAGAAGCCGTTCCATCTAAATATGTATATAGGTTGCGTATATATATATATATATATATATATATATATATATATATATATATATATATATATATATGTTTGTGTGTGTGTTTTGTTTTAAATTGCATCGCTGGGTCTCACATGTTTGGTTTGTGAAACGGCTTCTTTCTCCAGCGGTAAACAAGCCGTTCCACAAACCAAACACACAAACATTTATATATATATATATATATATATATATATATATATATATATATATATATATATATATATTCCATTTCATGTTGTATGTTTTATCAGGTCTATCCTGTATTCGGCCTTAGACTGCTTCCCCGAGATAATGTACCTAGTATGTGTTCCGGCTGAAGGGGCTAGGACAATGATATATGATTTTACACCAGGTATTAGAGTAATCCCCTCGAGATTAGTATTAGTGCTATATACCGTCGGATGGCGCTGTGGTACCTGTTTAAAGCTCTATACTCGGCATAATGCACCCGTGTTGTTTTTGGTCGATGTAAACTTATTTCAAATGGAATATGATCTAACGTTGATAGCACTAATGTCATTTGATTGAATTTTGATCAAAATGTATTCAGTTACGACCTAAGAAAATTTCCTACATTTGTAATCGACACCTATTTGTGGCGTTTCGCCTCAGACCAGTAGGAGAATCCGTTGATTGAGCCGAATGAGAAATGTTGACGTATCATTACCCCCCAAAATTTTCGGTCGTCTATCCGGTAGCATCTAAAAGGCTTTGGCATGGAGGAAATTTGGCGAAGAAATTTTTCGTTTATAATGAAATATCTAGTTTATTAACGACAGACTTCGCCCTACAGACCCCTCACTTGGCGACATTGTTGCAAAAAGTGCTTAGCGATTAGCACTTTTTATTTAGCCATAGACGTGTGGAATAAAATTAAACTACTTGTGATTTTCGCTTAATTTTCGTTTTCGTTCTACTAAAGTAGCTTTATAGGATTAATTTATTTAAATTTTAACGTCCATTTATAATTGACAAAAATTTATAGCACTCAAAATCAAATTTTAGGTATTTACCAGAACTTTTTTTTTTTAATTAGTGAACCAATTGCTTAGGCAAGATTGAAATGAGATAAATTTTTCATGATTTTTTTTTTTTATTAATTATCTTTCTTTTCGTTGTAAGTTAGGTAATACAAGAAATACCACACGTTTTTTTCTTTTTGTAGCACTTTTTTTAACAATTTTTTCTACATGATTCATGGTTTCAATGCTACCTTCTGGGCCAATATAACTCTATAATGTAGTCCGCTTCCTTATTTTGTGGTTGAAAAAAAAAAATATGCAATTGTTGATTTCAATAAGCAAATTCTGTACGAACGTGGACTAACTCCTTCGCGCCTAAGGCAAACTTCTCGAGCAATGAACGAGTTAATATTTCTAATCTATATTATAATAATTCTACCCCCCCCCCTCATCCAGTCTATTACCATGATAATTACAATGAACCGAGGACTGCGTCATTAGCCTATTTAATATTGAGTGATGTTAATCTTGGTATTGTAACTACTCTAGACCATTACAAAAGCCCTCTGCTCCCTTTGACTCAATAGTATGTCTTTGATCCGACCCTCTCCAATTTGGATAATTTCTCCTGGAATATTCAGCGGGCAAATTGCTCGGATTGTAATTGCCTTTAATATATTCTTTTCATCTAGTCGTGTAAATGTTGATTAAAAAAAAAAAAAAAAAAAAAAAAAAAAAAAAAAAAAAAAAAAAAAAGTTTACATTAAATGATTAAGTGAAAAAGTTTATTACAATCGTCATCACCTGCCCAGAACTTAAATTTTGTTGAGTTTATTAAAGCAGTGTTAAAAGTTTTCGCAGTTTGTTATACGTAGAATATTTTTAAATATTACATTTCCATTAGAATTACATTTTTTGTTTTATTTGATTTATTTATGTGACGAGCTGAACTTTTTCATCGGTCTGTGTCGTCCCTAAGTCCTCACTGCTGCCTGTGTAATATTTATATGAATACATTTTGTAGCTACTAAAATTGCACTCATGATTTTGGTATCTGTCAAAGTTTTGGTATATGTCAAATGAAATTTTCATTGATCTACTTACTGGATACTAAAAATGATCCTGTTAATATTTGTATATATGTGTATTTACATACATTATGTGTGTGTGTGTATATATATATATATATATATATATATATATATATATATATATATATACATTTTCCACTTGTTCTTTTTTCTTTATTTGGCAAAGGGTCGATGAAGCAAAACACCAACTATTTTATTTTATCTATTTTGCCCGACATGTTTCGTGCCTTAATTCGCATCTCTTCAGGGGCTTTCCTATGAAAAAATATTTTTTCGTAAATCCCAAATTCAAATTTTGTACATAATAAACATTTATCATTTCTCTAAATTATTTTACTGTTAAAAAAAATATATAATTTTATTCAGAAGTATTTATATATATATATATATATATATATATATATATATATATATATATGTGTGTGTGTGTGTGTGTGTGTGTGTACATGTTTATTTATTTGTTAAACGGAGTTATGTCTATCGAAGCTTCTCCATGCCTACTTCACCCTGCGTCATCATTATATTTCGAGAGATTTCTCTTCAGCTTCGTCTTCTGGAAACAGGCACACAAACATATATACTCCTCCCATCAACGTCTATTGGATGAGGTCATTAACCCCTAAAATTGACACTTTATAAGTTGGGGCTTTTCTGAAAGCAACTTAATATTTGGAGCTAATGAAAGAGCTGTATTTCGATCACAAGGAAAATAAGCCCATAGCTAAATTATTAATTTGCGTGGGAGTAATTTTAGTTTCTATGCAAGGAAAGTTGGCAGATATAAGAAACTTGTGTTGTGATAATCGGAAGAATCAGTACATTAGAAATTTGTGTTTACTTGGCCTATCTATCAAAACAAGCAAGTAAAATTAGGTTGGTATATATTTTCTTGACACATTTTTAAATTATTATTTATTCATCTGTTTGAAACATTTAATTTGACTTAGTGATGAGGCATGAAATGTTTATAATAATAACTCTTTGTCTATATTAAGAAGTGTTTAAAATCTATTTTCTATATTCATACCCTTACTCCATCATTAATATTGTTATGAATATCATCTCAGTGAATTCTGTAAAATTATACTGCGTGAGGCATTTATCCACAATATCCTAATCCGTTAATGTCGTGGATAATAAAACAGAATTAATATGAATTCCCTGAAGCATAGGCATGATTCACATAATTTAATTTACTCTTTCCGACTGGCAAATCATGATTCACCAGCCCCTGAATCCGAATTATACATTCTTACAGTATCATCAACAAATCGTTTCTATATGCGTCAGGCATATAGAAACGATACACACACACGCGAAATACTTACCTACCGATAGTGACACGAGTCCATAAATCTCGTTCTTCTTCATTTGACGAATATTTATCTAAGTTTAATTTTATAATTACTAAATTATGGGTGGTCTTGGGCATGAAACTGATTTCGCCAATCTCTAAAAGGTTCGTTTGGGCATTAGACGTTTTTTTCAGGTATAATTATGGCCAATAGCTAAACGAAATATCACTATCATTCTTATTATTAGAGCCCGGAAGTTAGGCATTTATTTTAGGTTAAAATAGGCAGGCAAAAAGGCACTTAAAATACTGGAAATAGGCAGTATCGTAATGAAAATAGGCATTTATAAGGAGTGAAGGCAAAGAGGAATCTCACTCATTATTAATGAAAATATGTATTTTGAATGGGGGCGAGGTTAGCTCAGTGGTAGAGCGCTGGACTAATAAGCTGGAGGCCTGAGTTCAAATCCCGAGCAAGCACTAAAGATTTTTTCTTCTAGTGTCTTCGTTCATGGGTTGAATTCGGCCTCCCTGACCGTCCCTAGGCCAACCCAGCCTTTAATTAATTAATTAATTAATTAATAATGGGTACCTTGGTTGGTGCTAATGACTCTAGGAGTCGAAGCAGCCAAGGGGAAAATCAGGCGGCCGGAGCATAGTACTGACCACACTATCTCCCTAGTGTGCCGTATGGTCATGAATCAGATACCTCTATAGTATCTGCCCCTCAGGGCCCTCGTGGCCTGTTACGGGACTGATTTTTTTATGTATTTTGAATACTCATTCATTTCTTTATTATCAATTTATCACATAATTAGCGTACTTACTCTTACTTTTCGTGGTTACTAGCCCAACAAGGTGCTTTTTCAAAATATCAACTCTCAAAGACAGACGCTTCTTAGAAAGAATGTTTTTCATCATGCAAAAGGAACGTTCTCCTTCCACTGAAGTGATTGGCAACATTTGAAGCAAGCTATTACAAAAGGACACATCCCAATTAAAACAGACACACATCAGAAGAATATGGATTTTTTCAACGTCCATATTAGCACTCAAAGCATGTATACACTTTTCCCTAACACTGCTTCCTTTTCCTCCTGGTGCTTATAGATGATACTAGCGAATCATCTATTTTCTCTAACTTCAAGATTGCTTCCGGTATCACACTATAATGTGCTGTTATAAATGCCAAATCATTGTTTAGCCCAATAACCTTTTTACCTCGCGAACTGAACCAACATGTCTACTGATACGGGAGAAACTACCTCACGTTTCGTCCAAATCGTTGCTGTAATATATGACTGCTGAGATCCAGGATCTTCATCTGGCTGTGGAGGTAAAGAGAGCTGTGGTGCCACGACCTTGAAACCCCGAATTCGTGAGGGTCATTTTAGGAGATGTTCTTGGTATTCGAAACTAACATATCCACGGATACAAACATTTTATCTCTTCAGCAATTGCTGTGTAGACCAAGGGCTAGATGTGAGGTGGAGTATTTTAGGAAAAAGAACTTTCAAGACTTTAGCTGCTTTTTCCATGTAAGGTGCCACGTCTTTGACAAAAATGAGGTTCATCATCGCATATTGCATCCGGCCAGAGTAACATTAATGAATTTGTGAACAACTGTGGAACCATTTCTAACAAATAAACGATTTGCAGGGAACAAGATTCTAGATAGATATTTGTGACGGCATTTAATTTAATTTGTGCAACCTTATTTGTCTTCGACGTTTGGAAATTCATTATGTGCTTTTTAAAATGTGTAAATCGCAGAAAAAAATTGCATAACGATCAAAAAAGGCAAAAGAAGGCATTACATCTTAAAATAGGCAAAAAAGGCAATATATCCAGTCAGATAAAAAAAGGCATTTTGCCTAACTTCCGGGCTCTACTTATTATCATGTAAGTACTCTCTCGCCAAGGGCGTGTACCTTATGCTCAGACATCATGGCTCAGGGTGAGTGCGTTCACTTCTATTTTCCTTCTACCTGATTTTCGTCTTTGTAGATTCCCATTAGTAGCTGGAGCCTTAAAAATAAACTTCGATATAAAATCTACGGATCCCTCCCGAGTTACGAACTCGTGTCCTGCTGAACATGACTCAAAGGCTACATATTCGCGCATTCATTTATTTTTATGGTGGTCATTTTTTACTCTTGCCCCAAGTGCATTATCCGATCACAAGGACCGGATACAGCAATTAGCTTTTGAGATAAAACTAGCGACTTGGAATGTACGATCTCCGTAATCCAGGAGTATTTGAAATCTTGAGAAATGATGTGGAAAGATTGGACACACTGAACACAAATGCCTGTACTTTATTCTACTATGGAAACACTAACACGTTTTGAACAGTTTTTGCAGCAGTTATGAACAACCTTGTAGGTCGGTTTTCCTCTCTTGGTAAATCTTCAACTGCCTCCACGATACTCGTCACACACACGACAAATCAAGAATGAAGTGATTAGGAAAAGCGTTCTTTCTATGACAAATTAAAATAAGTCTATGAAATTGCCCAGACATGAAAAATTACTCGGGGACTTTAATGCCAAAATGGGGAATGAGAAGATCTATAGACCAGCCGTAGGTTCAAACAGCCTTCACTCGGAGTCCATCAACGCAATTAGTAAGAATATGATGCAATAATACACACAAGTCAACGTGGCCATTAATAAACTGAACTAAAAATAACAAATAGATCATGTCAGAGTAGTTAAAAGACATGGGTCAGATATACTGAGCGTGAGGACCTTTTGAGAGGCAGATGTGGATTGTGATCGCATCCTTGTTATAGTAAAGTATCGACAAAGACTTTTGCCCAGAAGGAAAGGTACAGGCGTAGCATAATAAGACTCCTCAAAATCCAGCTTGTCAGTGGCAACTGGAGGCTATTCAATCAATCGGTAATCCTAACTGCAGAAAAGGAACTGCTTGGGAGGCAATAAGATCAATCGCTTTAAAGGTGATTTCACTCCTTGAGTATGAGGAATCTACAGGAGGAGAAGTTGGGTAAGGAAGAAAACGTTGAGCATTTATGAAAGAATAAGAAAAAGTGAGACTGTCATTAGAATAAAATGGAAGACATCGGCAAGATACCAGCAAGTGGGACAATTAAGGATAATGGCTTTATGCCTGATTTAAAAGATGAAAAGAAAGGCTTCGAAGCGAATCGGGTACGATTGGGTGTGCTACACGAGAGCCCAAGGAAGAACCCATATATTTCCTACTAAACAGCATTAGATACAACGGTATGAGGAAGAAGGTCCACCATGTCTCTTGCCCATGTAATGCATATTTTTGTGTTTTAAGGATGAGAAGAGTAATTTCCCGAAGTAAATGGAGATGAATTATTATTCTAAGAAAGGCAGATGAAGACATCGTCTTAAACTTTTTCCTTCAAGGTTATCTGCTTATTTTGGCAACGAAGGTAGGGAAAAAATCCTTGGTAGAATTAACAAGAACCTGAATAATTAAGTAAGCATCTACCCCTCCCCTGCTCTTCCTCCCCCTTCGACTTCAGAGAATGAGTCAGGTAATTATTCATAGAAGGGGGACATGCTCAAGAAATATAATCAGGCTTAAACAAAATTATTAATTTTATTTTAGGTTATATCAAAATAAATATAATTACTTTCCTTAAAACATGTATTTTCGTTCTACCCTAATAATTTATAATTAATAATATATTTCCGCATTAAGGTCCTCAAAATATAATTGTTTACTCATCTTTTTTTTTTTATTTTTTTAGTTTTAGTTGCTCCTACTTCCAGGGTCATAAGCACTTACACATCTTTTTCACGCACGAGTAATTTTATTCGTTTAGGTGATAATGTCCCCGATATTAGCCCTGATAATGGCTTGAAACTCAAGTCGAAAAGTGTACACCCTCCCCCCCCCCCCCCTCCGGTAACAGACTAAACCATCGGCTTAGTGCTACTAACCATGTTTCAACATTTAAGTATGGAACATGTTTTCATCGCTTTTATTAGTTATTTAAACGAATTTTATGATTTAAAATTTAATTTTTGACGTCTTGGTTCCACTTATAGCCTTATTACGCGCCCCTAAGTCGTAAAGGCGTGAATTAGGGATTGAATGACGGCATAAAGTGATTTTATCTTCAACATCTCAAATCTCGACGCCCGGATGAAGGGAAAACACGGCTGTGAAATGATTTAACGGCCCACAAACTGTAGTTAAAAAGGGGGCTGGATGTGGGGGCGGGGGTGGTAGAATGAGATAAAATTGGTTGTCCTACTTTATGGACACGCTAATGAAAAAACCGCCTATTGAGAGGGCTGAACTTGGTTGGGCATATCTTGTTTATAACGCCGAGATATTACGGCCCTGTGCTAATAAAGTGGCAAAGTCCTCTCTCTGCTTTGGTACTTTGGACGTTTTATTGTCCTCTGTCGATGGTCAGTCTGGTGTTCGGTGCAGAGTAGCAATGTCCCCCGAACGTTTATGTCGTCCTAGAACTGGATGTTGTGTTGGGTAAATACTGGCTTTTAAAGCCGACAATCATAACGCCGAGTTATGATAGAAATCAACCAGGAATTCGTGTTGTTGGAAGGATATATGGCTACTCTACAATGTTCAGTGCAAATAGGACTTGGAAATAATTTTGTTTTCGCAGACCCCCATTACATAAACAATTTCTTTTTCGTCTGACATAAATCCTACTTGTAACTCTTACAGAAATAGGAAACAGAGCACTCAATAATGTTAAATATATCTCTGCAAACAAGAATGTGAATTAGTATATCAACCAGTAAGCAATATTTTAATACCAGCAAACTTTTAGCCTGAGAGTGTTCTCGAGAATTATTTATGTGTATCATCAAAAGTAAGATACGTAGAAAGTTATCTTTATATAGAAAGTAGCTCAAAACGTCTGTTGTACACCTATTGGGAGAATTAATAACTGTCTAATATCTTTGGCAAGGTCTCTGATCATTTGGGGTGTCAAAAAGGGGCGCTTACTTATAAACAATATTGGGCAGGCCTTGACCCTGGATATTTTCTATACTTAACTTGAAAAATAGCGAGTTTTGAAGTTTTTTAAGCATTTTAGAGTCGTATGATCAACATGAGAACCCCGAAAACTGAACTCTCGATAATTCCACACTCTGGGAAACTCGACAAGCCCGACACATTTTTCAGCTTTGAAAAGAAACAATACATAATCACGCACGCTATATTCGTAAAAGGCTAATTTATTTCACAGTAATTATTATGCTTATAGACTATTCCAGAGTAGTGAATATATAGCTCTACATATAAATAAGTAATAATTTTCTTCAAAAACTAATAATTTTATGATATTGGGGGGCTCGCCCCCGTCACGAATTTTTGAGTGGGTCGTGCCCCGTGGAGCGGCACCTACAGTGTCAAATCATGGCCCTCCGAAGTATTAGAATAATATTTATGCAGTGGATTTTAATACGAAGGGGACTATTCTCCCTAACTCCGTATTTCCTGCATAGGGTTGTGGTTACAGGATCCACGATGGAACCAAGATGGTATTAATAACAAAAACTCCTGTATTTATTACTTTTGTACCCTTTTCTTTAGGCTTGTAAATCAGCGCTTGGGCTTAATCTGCTGGATTCATCATATTCGGCTCATTTCCTGGTTTTTGAACTTACCCTCACAATTAACGCATATTTTGGCTGAGTTCATTGATCCCACATGCTCGAGCTCAGGGCCACAAAAAGGTCTACCTGCTCGTTACCAAATCCTGCTGTGTGAACAAACATTTAAAAATCCCTTTCAAAAAACAGAATCTTCCATGGCTTGTCGACCGAAAAATGAAGGCTCAGAACCTTTTTTTAACTGACAGACAAGGAAATAGGGCGCTAAATGAATTTTGTGTCTACACAACCATAAACTCTTTTGCTCCCAGATTTGACCCAAGTCCTTATTTCTCACAATTATTTTGTGTACCGACGCATGTGGTGCCGTAATGAACATCTCCAAAAGGAGGAACACTCGAAACTCTGCCACTTCTAAATTAGAGTTATATTCCAGAGAGGAGGACGATGACACGTTAGAAGTTGGTGAAATTGATGATGATATCTTAGCCTGCTGTAAGCAATATAATAAATATGAGTCATGATGAATGAGGGGCTCTAACCCCCCTCCTTACTGGAATTTCTTCATCCCATTCTTAGGCCACCCTTTTGGTGCTCTCAGTTTCATTGATTAAAGATGATTGAGCTCTGCTATTCAAAAGAAACGTTAATTTTCTTTATTTGTGTTTCTTGGTTTATTTTTTCGTTTTGCTGTATCCTTTCACTTCAGGCAATAGTATAGTTTGCCTAAATTTCTTGAAATGGATTTGTTCTCTTTTGCCTATACGAATGTAAAACCCCGTTCTGCAGGGTCTAAATAATACTAGGGTAAGTATTTTTATACTTTTGGTTAATATGGTATGTACTTTTTACTTTCAGGGGCATATAATATGTTCTTTTCTTTACGAAAACAAACATTAAGAAAAAGTATAGAAAACAAATATTCACATAAAGTAAAATATAAATGATATTCTTGATTTTGCAAGGATTAGTAAAATCGCGGCTCTTTGCCATTTACGCATGTCGGCTTTGGTGTGGAATTGATTTTGAGGAGATGCGTTATAAAAGAAAGGAGCTTGGTTGCTCAAAAAAAAAAAAACAAAAAAACTCCCTAGAATTCGCCGATTCTAGGCGAAAAGAATTTCAAAGTCATTAAAATCCATAATTTTATATACAGTCATATACAATAAAACATAAAAAGGACATCTTCGGAACTTTCGGAAAATTTTCATTGTGAGGATTGGTTTCAGCGGTTTGGACAACGGGAGTTTTAGAACTTTTTCCAGATTTCAACTCCGTGGTATAGATTGGGGGATTGTAGTGTACAGAAGTCTCTTGGTTTGGTATGAGGATTTGTATTGGAGTGGGGTAGCAGGGACATGTTCATATGGTATGTTGGTCATTTTTCTAGAATAATTTAGCTGGTTGTTCAAAAGGAATTGAATAACATGAATGTTACATTACTCATTGGCCGTTTCGTTTTAAATTTTATTAAGATTGTTGTGAAGATTAACGGAAGTTATTAATGGATTCAAACATAGATGAGAGAGTAATCTGGGATATTGAGGCTCTGTAGACCAGGTGACTCTCCCTGTGGAACCCCTGAAAGTTTGTTAAAGGTTAAGTATGATGCAGAGGAGTAAGGGACCTTAAGGATCTCCCCCAGTGAAATAGGATAGGATAAGTACGAAATATGTAGAAGGTAGCACGTTTTTGAACTTAACAAGTAAGCCCCTAGACCACACCTTTGACTATATCCTCAGCCATAGAAGGATTTCCAAAAGAAGATATAGCTGTGCATTGATGTTTCAACTGGTTCCTAGTCATTTTGACATTGAAAAAAATTAGGAAGTAGGCTACTTTCTGCCATAATTACCGCAATTATAGTCGCAAGAAACGCGTAAGAGGACTTACGTGACGTATAAAATGAACACAGAAGAAATGACAAGATGTGGTTTTTGATGACTATAAATAATGAGTATAAATTGAGAAGTTGTCCCCACTCGACTAAGCATAGGAGACCCCACTCCTACTGACTCAGTGGCAAAAGAATCGCCACTAATTTGCAAAGTTTGTAAAGTAATAATTACAGGTGATGATAACGATTGAGTAATTAATCAAATTACCTACAAAGTTAGATTAAATTAGAGGAGCCTATGATGGATATAGGTAATCTTCTAACAGACATAATAAAGTGGGATGGAGTCGTGGCGACAGCGTAGGACATGGTTGGGTACATCTCATACCGTATGTCGTTTTCCTCTCGCTACAAAAATGAATTAATTAGAAGCCTATGATTATATATATATTATTATGCCTATTATATTTATTATATATATATATTATTATGATATATATATATATATATTATTATTAATATATATATTATTATGATTATATATATATATATATATATATATATATATATATATATATATATAGATTATTATTATGCCTATGATCATATATATATTTGTTATTTATGCCTACCAAGAAAAAGTTGTTTATTAACTAGACATGGAAAACGCAACTAGTTTCAGGCGCTCCTCGCTTGTGTTAGCTTTCTTCCGTCGCAAAACGAGAGGACGGTGTTCCTCACAGGTTTCTGAAGAGTTAAAAGCTGTCGAGCCTTCTATGGGGTCCCTGTTTTGCCATAGGTCTTGAATCTGGAGGACACGAGTACTATATTTAGAGCTTCATGTGGGTGTGAGTGTTGCCTTATAAAAATGTCGAAATTTAATTGTGCATAAAACAAAACGAGGGGGGCGAGGTTAGCTCAGTGGTAGAGCACTCGACTAATGAACTGGAGGACCAGGTTCAAAACCCGAGCGCACACTAAAGATTTTTTCTTCTAGTGCTGCCGTTCGAGGGTTGGATTTGGGGTCCCAGATCGTCCCTAGGCTCACCCAGCCTTTAATTAATTTAATTAATAATGGGTACCTTGGGTGCTAATGACTCTAGCAGTCGAAGCAGCCAAAGGAAAAATCAGGCGGCCGGAGCATAGTATTGACCACACTATCTCCCTAGTGTGCCGTATGGTCAAGAATCAGATACCTCTACAGTATCTGCCCCTCTGGGCCCTTGTGGCCTGTTACGGGACTGATTTTATTTTTTTTTATTAAACAAAACGATTTTGCTTAAATGATGATTAGACGGTTAATCAGATATAGAGGCAAAGGACTACTGGGAAAATGAAAATTCTTGAATGATTAAGAAATGAAGCATTCTTAGTTTTTAAGAAGCTATCTATGGCTTGAGAGGTAAATAGATAGAAATAAATTGTGAGAGAAAGCTAAGTAATAATGAATGTGAGAAGATTGCTGAGGCCCGCTGTAAATCGAGTTTAAGGAGCGAGGACTACTAATTGTTCCGGTACCGACCGTGGGGAGCGCTAGCTGGCATACTCTCCCCCCCTTGAAATGTAAACCCCTCATTAACTTACTCCCTCACATGTCCCCCTCCCTTCTTATTACAATAACAGATAGCTTACATCTGCTCTCTCCTATTTTGGGAAGATCCGTCGCCTCTCCTTAATTCGGCGACCCTGTTTAATGAAATTGGATACAAGCCACCCCCAGGGCTGCCTCATCAATCTAGCCGGCTATCTACCAAGCACCCATTTTGCTCCCATTACTCTTCACCTTCACGGCTCCCACTTCAGCACAGGCTTTGGCAAAAGTTATTTAAATAAAGTACAAAAAATATTTTATTTTAAATGCATTTACATAATTTAGATTTCATATAATGTAATCAAAATAATTTATTTTTTAAATTTTAACGTGCACTTTTACAAGACAACGATTTTTGGAACGGGTTAACAAGATACCACCCTTTTCTAGCCAGGATAGAGCTGATGGGCAGTCACCCTTAGTGGGATTGTACGGAGTGTATCCTAAGGCACGGAGTGTACACGCTTTAGCAATTATAAAAAGCAAATGCGTGATAATAATACAATCATATTAAACCACTAAACAAAACACTAGACTTTCCCTACCTTTAGCGACTTATTAATAAATAAATAATGTAGTCAATTTATCCGAAGTAGCCCAATTGGGATTTTATAAATTGAAATCCAAGTAAGAGGACCAATTATAGGCCTTAATTCACAATAACATTCTCTTTCTTCATATAACTATAGATTAATATATATGCTTTATTTCAAGAATAAAATTTACAATATACAATATACAGTTTTTTTGTTTTCTTTTGTTGATTTCAGGGCAAAATTTTTCTCTCCCTAAAATGCTTAAATATTTACAAACACGCATAGACTATGACTATGCACAAAAAAAAAAATGAGAAAACATAAAAAAAAGGTCCCTCGACTTAGATAGATGTAATAAACTTATAGCACATGCTCTAGACTTTTACGTGTCTACTTAGTGTAATTTAATGACTTAATATAGTGGCCAACTATTTAGTTTATATATAAATGAGGGCTAATTTCACAATCTTTAAAAAACTTAATTAAACAGGTAGACATCCTTGGTCCAAGTCATCCTAAACGTTATAAAAAAAATCAGTCCCGTAACAGGCAACGAGGACCGTGAGGGGCAGATACTATACAGGTATCTGATTCATGACCATACGGGTGGGGGGGTACACTAGGGCGATAGTGTGGTCAGTACTACGCTCCGGCCGCTATGCTTGGCTGCTTCGACTGCTAGAGTCATTAGCACCAAGGTACCCGTTGATAAATTTATTAAAGGCTGGGTTGGCTCAGGGAGGCCGAATTCAACCCATGAACGAAAACACTAGAAGAAAAAATCTTTAGTGCCCTAAACAGTCCTGAGATAATCAATATAACGGGAACGACTTAAAAGCGAACAACCGCTGCGTAATTCAAAACAAAAATGGCCGCCAGACGTAAACAGTGTAAGATCAAATTTTTAATTAGTCTGTTTTGACCTTCCCGTTTGTGTAATAAAAACATATATTAAAAAAAATTAATTTCGGTTAGAGGCTTTTGCTGAAATTCAGGAACATAAATATGCTTTAGGTGCACCCGACAAACCTAGGTAATGTACTGTATAACATGCAGCCTTCTTTTTCATACATGGATACCGCGCAAGCGCGAACGCCAGCGGACATTTTTTTTTTACACTTTTTTGTTCCTAACGCTCTTTAACAACTTTTTTGTCAGTTTAGACATCGCTAAAGCACATTTATGCAAAAAAAATGTATGTTATTTATAAGTGAACATTAAAATTTAAATAAATAAAGTAATGCCATTGTAATAATTTTAGGGACAGGAGCAATACTATAGCTTTGAGTTTGAATGTCATAAACTGTAGCAGAACTGAGATCCTCTTAATGACTTTCTGCTCGAGTCCGACCGATTAGTTGATGCCCAAATTAAAACTTGATTCATGAGCGTAGAGTTGATGCTCTTCGGATGAATCATGATGAATGGGCTGGTAACTTGGGACGGTTCGTTTCATGTAGAGAGCATTAAACTTCATCACTCATCAGAATGGAGGCTTATATTAATAATAACACAAAAAAGTTTTGAATTATACAATATATTTATTAAGATTCAAAAATAAAATCATTAATATATATTTCCTTTTCTTATAATCATAAAAAAGAACTCGTTTCCTGGTCTATATGAAACTTCTTGAGAGGCCATTACCGCATAATTTAAGCTACATATTTGTAAAATGAAAGTAAAGAAAATGTACTTGTTTGGGCCAAAAATAATATTGAAAAAAAGTATCTTTAAATTATTTATTAATATATATTTTTTCGAAAAAACAAATTTACCTAACTTCCAGTTATTTATTTCAGTGGAAACTTTATTTTGTGATATCTCTATATCAATAACGTAAACATGCTATTGGGATCCTATCCACTATGTAATGACTTTAAAAAAAAAATAAAGCAATGAGTTAGAATATATAAAGATATATTTTTTTTAATAAATAATTTTATTATATATATATATATATATATAATAAATAATTTTATTATATATATGTATATATATATATGTATATGTATATATGTATATGTATATATATGTATATATACACATATATACATACATATTATTTCCCGCCCTCTCTGCTGTTTCCCTGTGTACAACATGTTCACAAACACTATATATTTCATACACTCCTTAACTTATTTTATTATAGATTACCTATAATAATGATTTTTCGCATTATATTGATAACTAAGATAATTGAAAAGAAAATACTTGGGAAAAATAAACTACTTCTTTACTGTAAATTTCTTTATTTTTTCCAATTCAATGTTGTTTTTCTTTAGTATAAATTTATTTTAATGAAAGGAATTATCTCTTACAAAAAATTTTGGTGGTACTAGTTCCTTCAATCCAGTTTGTTTTTACATTAATCACATTCGAAAACATGTAGATTGGGCTATAAAATTAAAAGGCTAGATTAGTGGGTTTGTATTTTTGTGTGAATTCGATTCACTATCTACAATTTTTGTAACCTCGCTATTATAATAAGAACAATAATTTATCCAAAGATTTATAATTGCTTTTAGTTTTGGTGGTACTGCTTCTGAACTAACTTAATTCGGCATTAAGTTATTAAGCTATTGTATATAAATCTGCATTACCTAACTGGCATCTGTTGTTGCTTATTATGTAGATTGGCGTTACATCTGCATTATGTTGAATTTCTTTAAAACAAATCTCTCCTCATTTCCCTGAAAAGTATATTCAAGAAGAGGGAACATGTAGGTGGACGGAGAACGGTGGCCAATTTGAAATTTAACGAAGCATTTTTCCTCCCTTATCTCGAGGCTCTGATCTATTTGAATTTCATGAGGGGGAGAGAGGGTTAATAAGGCTGATGAAATTTTTGGTCTTAGTGGGCCTGTTTCCTTCTTTCCTTCACACTTTTATATCTTAATTTTATATTTTATTTAAATTCAGTTTATCATAAGTGCAAATAAGGAAAAAATAAATAATTTAATTGAGTACTTTATATATTTCTTCAGCACTGAATTTCTGGGAAATAGGTGGAGGGGATGTTTTTCTTTATCCTCCAAAACTGATGGAAGATGTGAATTGGGAAAATAAGGAAAATTAGTCAAATAGGAATTGGAGTTTCCCCGAAACCTTCATTTTTCCTGCGACGAACTAATTATTCTTTGGTTTTTTCCCCTGCTGGATATTCATAACTATATCTAATATTTGCATAATTTTTTAGGTGACGATTTTAGCCATAAGTGGTGCTAAACAATTTTGGGTGGGTGCAAATATGATGCAAGTTTTTATATAACTAATTCTTTCCAGATACCGAACTACTGTTGAGAGGTCAACACTAACTTCCCTGGTAATGTATTAGGAAGTTTTGCTACTCAAAAGGTTTTCTTGGCTGGGATCAACACGATGAAAATCGGACCATTTTTTCACCGGTCGCTATCTTTGGTACTCGTTGGTAGTCGCTGGCTGTTTAACGTATGGCGATTAAAATTTGAATTGATTTGGCGCACAGTTGAATTGATGCAAAAAAAAAAAAAAAAAAAAAAAACCTTTTTGAGTTTTAGTTATTTTTTGGCGCCTTCTTTCCGCCACAATCCTTGCGATAGCAGTAGTAGCAAAGATGGCGTCTGCTTACCAGATAGCTTGATTTTGAACGTTCTGGTACACACAAATGAAATTCATCTTTAAATATAATAACAAATATACGAATGCGAAAAACACTGTCATTTATTGAAATTCTATGCGCGATAGACTTTGCACAGTAACGTCGTTCCTGTAGGGTTGGCGTTTTTTTCGATTAGTTTTTTATCCTGATGATAGAGAAATTGATCTTTGAGAAGTTCTTGATACATTTTGTTAGGTTGGAACATAATTTCTCAACTCCGTTGTTGATTCTTACCCTATAAACTTACCTATTATGTTAGGAGTACAATTTTCTTCGTTTTTAATGTTAAATATTTAGTGATTGTACTGTCTATTTATGAATGAAAATGCATTAATGGACCCAGCTGGCGGTGAGTGCCGCCAACAGCTGTGACTGAATTATAGTACTGAACTCCCCCCCCCCCTCATATCCTACTCACATGTATCCAATTAAAGGATCTAATTACACATCTAGTAGTTCTAATGCCCTTCAGGGGTGTTGTTATCTCTTCTAACTATCTGCCATCAAGTTTTATAATTTCGAAATTCTTCGTCTCGCTAGGTATTTACCACTTAATTCCATTTTACAGATGTTTGAAAATGTTAAGCATTTTATTCACATTAACTATTAGCTAAAAATTCTTCCGAAATTCCATCACGACCTATAAAGCTCTCACTTGTATTGTAATAATTTGAAATAGTTTTTATAATATATTGTGGAGACCCGGTAGCCGTTAGGGTTAAGGCGAGAGCTCTCAACACTCCGTGCCAAAGGTCGTGGGTTCGATTCCCACTAGGGGCGGTGGCTTTTCTTTCGAAAAAAGAAAAGGCATCACCCCTATCCTGGCTAGAAAAGGGTGGTAACCTATAGAAAACCCGTCCTAAAATTCGTATTTAATAATAAATGGACGTTAAAATGTAAATAAATGAATATAATATATTGTGCAATAATATTAATTATCTGTGTTAATTCTTAAGAATATCCTTTATGTTCAAAAACTCATAATTGAGATAAAGATATTCACTGACTATAATATAAATAATACATTTACAGATTTCACTCAGAATGCCATTGCGAATGCTAAACATTTCAAGAAATTCTTCAATTGTTTACATGTCGGAGTATTGTTTTCAATTTTATTATAAGACTTTTGCTCGGCAGGTTGTTTTTTAATTTCCGAGGCAGGAAATTGAACAAAACTGGCCCACAACATTGCACTCCTTTTCTATAAAAATCTGTGATATGTTTCTTAATTTTTATTTTTCCTTTTTGCCTTGTAAAATAGCATTGGTCATCTCCTTAAATTCTTAATTGGGCTAAGTTCTGTTTCACGTAGTTTACTGTTGCTAAAATATAGAACGAGGGCAGTGTTAGAATTCCTTGCTCTTTAAAATATTTTCTTGTTGATATTCTTCTTGGTAGCTTCAAAATATGTCTTATATGGTTGACTTGCAGTTTAACAGTTCTTTTGCGTTTCCTCAAATACCTACCAAATGCCTGCAATTTTTTTATTAATATTTCATGATCAACCAGAACACAAGTTTTTGAAAGATCAGCAAATATAGCTATACACTTCTCTTTCCTGTCTATTTTCCCTAATTTCATTAATCAGTCTTATTATTGCAACAACGGCCGATTTATTTTTATGGAAACCATATTGATTGTTTACGAGAATGGTTTTTCGTTTAATTCTGCTTACCAGTCTTGTACTTATGGTTTGCTCAAATTCGGTATTTTTCAAATCATCAGGAAATATGAGATTTATTCAGATAAACAAAAAATAATTATTCTCCTAATAGGTTTCACAAGTAAGGGGAAAATTTCTTTTAATCTAATATCATTTAGATAATTTACATCAAATCTGTTTTTTTTTTTTTTTTTTTTTTTTTTTATGTGGGGGTATCATCTCCACCGCGCCTAACAAAACAACTTCCAGTACTATTTTAATGAATGATAATAATTTTCCCAAACTACTCATAATTCATAAGTAAATATAAATTATCATTATGGCAAACCACCTTTATTGTCAATTGTAAATAGTAAATAATAAAGGTGGTTAGTTGTAATGCCCGCGGGGTGCATAAATCAAAAACCACTACCACCAGCATACACGTCATGTACAGCCCTACTGAACAGGTGATTAAATATTTGCCAGGGAGGCCTATTGTGCTACAGTAATGTATTCTACAGCTGATATATTAGTGTTCCACTAAAATATATTATGTAAATGAGGCCGACATGTAGCTAGGGCTAGGAGTGCAGGAATGCAGGAGTGCCCTAGAATGACATTGAACGTGCTCTATGTGAGAGGGAGAAATTTACTATTTTATCAATGTCTAGGAGCAATAACATACAAATTTAATGCAATTTATTTAGATTGGAGTGACTTGAAAATTAGGGAGTCTTCTTAAGGAACTAGAGGTAAAAATATGTGTGTGAGATGTTTTTTCGCTATAAAACATGGTATGTAAGGCCTTCGAAACGGAAATTGACATACATCGTGCTCATCTATAATGAACAAGATGTGATGTAAAAATAAACTGAATCATTCCATTAGTAATGTGGGTTTACTTCTTTCGAACGAAAAAACTCTGTAGGTATCATGTCCAACTAATGAGGAACATTTGTTGTAGTAAAAAAAAAAAAAAAAAGAAAAAAGAAAAAAAATGAAAGTAAAATCGGTTCATTAGAAGATGGGGATTACTCTTAAATAAAATTACATAATCTTTGGTATCAGTTGATATGTAACGAATGCAGCTACTAATTATCGGATAAAGTATTAATTAATAATGGTACTAATTAATAAAACGTTTATATTGACTAACCATTTGCGTTTATTATTAAAAATAAATAGTTCTATTATTCTTACGGCCTTAGTTAATATTCCACCAAAAATGTTAAATGCTATTTACCAAATGCACATTTTTATGGTTTGGCATTCTGTCCTAAGCTCCTGTGAAAATTATATATGGAAACTCAATAAATTTTATTATAAAGCAATAACTAAAATATCTTTAAGTATCTTTATATTTTTAACTTCATTCACATTTTATTTTAATACATATCTTTAAATTCTATAATATTATATTTGCTACAATAAATACGATTTCGATTCTGCGAAGCAAAATCGATCGGCTTAAGTGCTACAAATTTAATGTGATTAAATGTCATAGATGATTGACCGATAATTATAATGGAGAGCATAATTTGTAATAGAAAAGTTGAAGTTATTAAAAAATCGATCATCAAACCTTTAAGAATTCTTCGAGGTTATTTCTGTGTGAGTGAAGACGATTGTCTTGTCATGAAAGGCGTTAATTACTCAGTTATTAATCGATCAACTTAGTTTATATAACATGATTTCTGATTTTTGTTGGATTGAATGATGATTACTTTCCTGCTATAGGATGTGGGCAACGTAGATTGTTAATATTAAAACAATTCATATCTGTTAAGTGATTTAGGGGAGCAGGTTTTTTTTTTTCGAATTCCATAAATTACAATGTTTCAACTACAACCTGTGCTCATTTTCTGTTACGCCAAAAGATTTCTATCGATAAAAATATTTAAATATTGATTGGACACAACGGATATAGTATTTAGTTTGAACGCGCATTCTTATTGGAATATCTTAATTACATTTTCACTGTGTACATAATAATCTGTCCAACTCAACAAATTTGAATTTCCGCAGTTCGCTCTCAGTACTAATTGCACAGGTCTACAACCAAAAATTTCATTTGATGATTTTGGCTAATCTCTGTGTTTCTCGGTGTGCTAAGGCCGAGAATGAAGTCCGTTTTTCTCTATCACGTACAGATTTTTTTCAAATCCATAGAACATAATATACCTGCTATACACATAAATTTGGTAAGAAGTAGGTTTTTTTTTTTTTTTTTCCAAACGATTTCTCTTTTTATAAACAGACATCTTTCACTATTTGGTGTTTGCAATGACTCCCTCAGTAGATGTTGTAGGCCTGAGGGTGTCTAGGCACGACCTGTTCAGACAGGAACGTACTTGTTTGGTCTCAGATGTCACCGTCTGAAGCTAAACGAGATTGAACCTGTTGTATCAGGAACTTGGAGCTAAATTTCTGTTCATTCTCTCAGTTCAGTAGTATCAACTGAAGTGAACACATTCACTGAGGTCTCTTAGTTGTGGCAAAGTGATTAAGAACGTATTTTAAGGTTTGAAAGTGCATTTAGACAAAATGTCTCATCGTCGTTGTGTTACCAGTCCAGACTACTTCTGTTTTATCTGTGGTGAGTACACAGTTAAGAAATACCAACGAAATATAACAGGTTTTGTCAAAAATGTATATTATGCATATTTTGACTTGAGAATAGATCAAGATAAAGTGTGGGCTCCTCACAAAGTATGCCATAGCTGCGTAGAAAAACTTCGCTTATGATACAAAGGAGAGTTAAAATCTTTCGGATTTGCTATCCCAATGATGTGGAGGGAGCAAAAAAACCACGTTAATGACTGTTACTTTTGTAATTGTCATGTTCAAGGCTATAATTCCAAAAATCATAAGCTCATTAACTACCCTAATGTGGAATCTGCTTGTCGTCCGGTACCACACGGTCCTGGATTGACAGTTCCTCAGCCCCCTCGTGACTTGGGCAGTATAGATAGGGAAGCTAATAGAGAAGACTGTATGTCGGAGAGCGATGAAGTACACAGAGTTCAAAGCAAGCAGTTCAGAAGATGAACCTCAGCTTATTTCTCAACAGGAGTTGAACGACTTAGTGAGAGATCTTGGACTTCCAAAAGATGCAGCTCAGTTACTTGGCTCCCGTCTTAAAAACAAAAATTTATTACAGCCAGGCACTTCTTTTTCATGGTATCGACACCGTGAAGCAGTTTTTGTTCCTTACTTTGCTCTGGATGAGAATCTTATTTATTGCAAAGACATTCTTCGTCTGATGGGTCAATTTGGTATACAATATGACCCGATTCATTGGCGTCTATTCATAGACTCATCAAAGCGAAGTCTAAAGGCTGTTTTGTTGCACAATGACAATACTTATGCTTCAGTTCCAGTTGGCCATTCGGTACATTTAAAAGAAACATACGAAAATTTGACATTAGTTCTCGAACGAATTCATTATAATGAGCATAACTGGTTGATATGTGGAGACTTGAAAGTACTTACTATGCTCTTAGGTCAGCAATCAGGGTACACCAAGTTCCCTTGTTTTTTATGTTTATGGGATAGCCGAGACAGAAATTCCCATTGGAACAACAAAGACTGGCCATCACGAGGAGCTCTGTCGCCAGGCCAAAAAAATGTAATTAGGAGAAGTTTGGTTCCTTCTGACAAAATCCTGCTACCTCCTCTACACATAAAGCTAGGACTGATAAAACAATTCGTAAAGTCTCTCAATAAAGAAGGTGAATGTTTTAAGTACTTATGCTCCAAGTTCCCACGATTAAGTGATGCAAAGCTAAAAGAGGGGATCTTTGTAGGCACAGATATTCGGAAACTTTTCACAGATCCACATTTCACTCAGACCATGAATGAGAAGGAGAAGGAAGCTTGGAATTCTTTTAAAGATGTTGTTGAGAAGTTCCTTGGTGACGTGAAGGATCCCAACTACAGAAGTATCGTGGAACGCATGTTGAAGGCATTTCAATTACAAGGTTGCAACATGAGTTTGAACGTTCACTTCGTACATTCGCATGTGGACTATTTTCCGGAAAACTTAGGGGAAGTAAGTGAAGAACAAGGGGAAAGGTTCCATCAGGGCATTCAGGAAATGGAACGTAGGTATCAGGGCAAATGGAACGTAAACATGATGGCTGACTATTGTTGGATGCTGCAGCGTGAATCATCTGAAGAGTCCTACAGCCGGAAACGAACACGGAGAAATTTTCAAGAGAAAAAAATACGTTTTCATAAAAATTATAACTAAATATGCCACTGTTAATTCTGAAGCTGTTATTTCTACACATTTATGTATTTTGTACAGTAAACAACATTGAAATAACTAAAAGATCATGGAAATAAATGTAAACTCTTATTCGCCAATTCTGTTTTCTTTTAATGGTAGTACCTCTGCCCTTACTTGAGATTGAACAATTTCCTTACGTGATAGAGAGGGACTGACCTCATGTTCGGCTTCAGCACGCCAAGGAGCATAGAGATTGACCAAAATCATCAAATCAAATTTCAGAAAGATTATTTTTGTAGACCTGTGTTATTGATGTATAGGGGTAGGTTGTCTCTCCCAAATGGAACCCTACTTAACCCTTGGTTACTAAACTTCACTTTATACCACTCGCACTAACCTCGGGTCATATTGACCCGTAACTTGAAAAATATCAAATAATTATAAGAATGCAATAAAAAATCGAAATCTTATAATTTTTACATGGTAAATATTATAGATTTCACCACAAAAATAAATTTCCAAAAATTAAAATTGAATAAAAATGTTGTTTTATAGATAAGTAACACCACTCAAATTTTGGGGAAAAAATGTTAATTAAATTTTACCACTCTAATTTATGCATTTTGATAACTAATAAACTACATCTAATTCTTGGAACAACTGTGGCATACATATTCTAAATGTTTTTTACAAACAAATTTGCCAAATTTTACACAAATTGTTTAGACTTTGAACTGGAGCAGAGAACACATCCTTTTCCCTCTCCTGATGGGATTGGTGGCATTGTCTTGAGAAGGTTCTGCAGCATCAATTATTAATAAACCTTTTTCCTCCAGATATATATTTAAACTTATTAAATTATTATTAATAATAATAATCTTTATTAAACCTTTTTCCTCCAGATATATATTTAAACTTCTATTAACACTAACGTTTTGAGCCGTTTATATGATATGGCTTGAAGTTAGACTGTGGCCAAGATTTTTGGGGTAGTCCCTCCTTCTGTATTGTTTTCAAGTACATAGGCAACAAAGTATTTGAAAATAAAATATGAATTTATCCCAATGACATTTATGAAGTGGAAAAATAGGGCCATTCGCCACCTACATGTCCTTATTCCTACGTTATAATTGCTGCAAATTTGGTCATTTGAATCAACCCCAACCTTACTTGCATTATAGGCCAGAATAATCTCTGATTTGTTTTTATTTCCAGAATCTAATATCGGTTCAGGCTGAAGTGAGGATAGCAAACATACAGCCTTTCTTTTCTTGTTAAAATACAAAGTAAGAGTGAGGTCTTTAGTGAACACAAATAAACTGGATCTCGATCTCACTTCCCGATCATTGTTGTGTAGGACTATATGGGGACCTATGGGTTATTTTTCCGGAGTGTCCGAACAGAGTCAATTTTTTCCCCAATAAAGGGTTGGCTAGTGCAACACTTGTATTCCAGTTATCAGTGGCTATATTTCGGCCCATCGGATCCCCACAGGTCCATATAATTAGAGGGGAACATTTATACATTCCCGCTAAAATTAGTAAACCAATGAGTCCTTCTAATTCCGTTTCATCGGTCTCTAAAGCAAATTTGACATTCTTAAAGTTTTTTTGGACTTGTTTTATGTGTGTGTATTGCCTGGTGCAGGTACAGTGGATGTTCTAGCAGAAAAGTGTGCTGCTGTCTTGTACCACTCCCACTAACCACGGGTCATTCTTCCCTCAGCCGCCATTACACTCATACTAACCTCGGGTCACTTACCGATTTATTGTGTTACACTCGCACTAACCTCGGGTCAAATAGTTATTTATTGCTATAATAATAATGAAAATACTATAAATAAATATTTGGACACCAAAAGGAAACTAAAAAAATAGATTACATAAGTCTTAGAATAATCAAATTTATCATATTAATGTATTATATTTTCTTTAAAGAAGCCTCGGGTCAATTTGACCCGAGGTTAGTAACCAAGGGTTAAATGAATCTGTGCGCTTACTCATTCGTTGCATTATTTGAGTAAAATATTAAAATAGTTCATGTACATCTTGCTGTTGGGAAAACCATATATTATGTCAGGAGAGATCATTCAGCTATAAATTGCTTCAAGATGGACATGGCATACTGACTCCACAGGAATTGGAATGACTGGAGAGAGGCTACATTCTTGGGGTGAGGTGTGAACATTGGAAGAGGTTAACTCCCCCACCCCGGGGTTTCCTTCCTGAAACTCCTGGATAGCATAGATTCTCTAGGAGTACTTCTCTCGAGGATCCGGGTAATAAAAATACTTGCTTTGACGGAACCCCATTCCTTAGCTGTGTAAGTCGGCGAGACTGGAAGGGGGTTCGTTCCTATCGTCTCGGGTTACTATCTTTCACCTGAAGGGGGATCTTCAAAGACTGTCTTCGACAGGAAACGTACTTCAAGCGAAATGTTGGCTCCTCTTAGTTTGCTATTTATCTTTTGCAATTGTGTGTTTGGCCTAATTTCAGTTGTAATGAAATGCAGAAAGATAGGCGACGAGTTAAGAAGTCAATGGAGAGTTGGGGCTTGGCTATGAAAAATAGTTAAATAATCAGATAAATCTATATTTTGAACGTTATAGCAAGTTCTTTGGCAGCATTCTTCGTCTAAAAAAGCATACAGAATTAATGAATAAAATAATGAAACACAGTAACCAATACATTATGTTATTAAATTTTAACGGCGATTTATTAATGACAAAGAATTTTAGGACGGTTTATCTTTAGGTTACCACCCTTTTCTAGCCAGGATAGCATGCCTTTAGCATGCCTGATGCCTTTCCTTTTTTCTAAAGAAAAGCCACCACCCCTAGTGGGTATCGAACCCACGACCCTTTGGCACGGAGTCTTAAGTGCTCACGCATTACCTCTCACGGCCACCGGGCCTCCATAACCATTATATTAGATCATAAAAATAGATTATGAAACATTTTTTTTGTGCATATATGTAGCAACCTTTTTTTTTTTTTTTTTTTTTTTTGAAAAAGACAAATAAACAATAGTTTTCCATAAAACTTAGGAGTAAAAACAATCAGAGCATCAAAGTAATATGGCACAAATACAAATATAATTATATTTTTTGTTTTCATTCTTGAATATATAAAATTACAAAAGGCTCAGAATGAACGTAAATGGTTTTAGCATCAACATCTCATCGTCAGACTTCTTAATGAGTATTTTTTTTTTTTTTTTTTTTTTTTTACGGCGCATCTACACCTAGGTCATTAGCGCCGACGTCCAGGGTGCAGCGAGGAATTTTACCAGCGAGCCGTGGGATGATAAAATTCCTGCCGGAGGTTGGGAATCGAACCCACCATCTCCCGCTTATGAATCCAAGGCGCTAGCCATTAGACCACGGGAGACCCCCTTAATGAGTATTAGACATAATAAGGACAAATTTCATTAGTCGATTCAATGAAATATATGTTTAGTTATGAAAATTAAAATTATAGTTTCTTAGTTGAATCCACTGCGTGATGAAAGGTGCATAAATTTAACACAGTTAATTAAAGAGTGAAAAGGTTGAAAACTTTACGGGTATACCTTATAATTATCAATATAATTATTGATAATTACGATGATTTCTGCTGTATTTGCTCCCTTAATCGTCATAGAATAATAACAGTATTTTACTTTTAATTCGAAATTATTGTTCGAGTATCCATACTCAATGTCATGATGGAATTTGTTCACAGTAGTTGTCAAAGGAATTTCATTTATTATTATTTAATTGCTGATTTTTGCACCCTAGCCTTGTTTTCAGAAGTTGAACTCTTTCAGTAAAATATACACTTATCCTCAGATTTTATGGTTGGTTTATTTGTCAATTGTAGCGCCGATGCTTGCTTTTGTTGCCAGTGTACTCAGTTTCGATGTCCATTTCTCCCACAAGTTTTTATTACTGTTTCTTTACATTTGGATTGACAGAATCAGTTTTGGATTACATCAGACGCTCTGTCATTCGAAACGCTCTGTCTCTAATGTATTCGTTGTTTTCGTTTTAACCTCTGCCGGTCTTTGTTTTCGTTATCAGTTCGGTTGAAGCAATGCCCTATCCGTCTGTGGCGTGATTATACTCGTCCACCATAAGGCTAAGATATCCTCTTTTTCTAAGGTATACCCGTAAAGATTTTACACTAAAAATGTGCGCCATAATAATACTTTTCTTTCATCTGTAAGGTTTATTGTGCTGTTGCGACAGTGCAGTATTCATTGAGCCAATCGTCAAATTGGGTTTCTGTGCCGTTTAGGCAATTCTCAATCTTTTTACGCTACGGCATGGACTCTTGTTACCTAAATACTCTATTACGAATAATTTCTTTTCCCCTGTGGTAATTTCATTACGATTTGTCTATTCAAAGCACCTACCTAACCTGTTTTTATGGCTATAAGACGACAAGTTCTAACCTTTGAGCAGCTTTGCGCAATGTTACTTCAAGTCAAGCTTGTCTTTACTTCCAGGTCAATTAATTTTCTTAGCTCAAACTCCAGTGAACAGGAGTCCTTAATGCCTGATCATTTTCTGCTCTATGAACCCCATATTCTTGACTCAGTTCCCTCACAAGATAAACGATAGGAACTGTTGCCGATAGTTCATATGACAGTTCTTACGTTTTGTAATTTTTGATGCTCTCCAATTTTGATTCAGTGGAGCCCTCCTAAAAGGCTTTACGCTTGAGAAATCTTATTTAATTATTGGCTGTAATACTAGGAGTTCGCCAGTGGTTCACAAGTAATCATGGTTTTATTTTTCTCACATATTTTGCCGTTGGAAGAATTCACATAGAACGTAGAGCCTACTATTTATGAAGCAACAGAAATATCAGACAATAAATACACGAAAGATCTCTCTTGAACGAATAAACTTTTTATTAATAAAATATAATTTCCTTCCAAATGTCTTATAAATATGTCATACATATTTATAACTCAAAATCACTTGTAGGAAAAACTTCTAATAAAGTATTTCAGAAAACTGGAATTGTTACTCCAATATCGCTGCAAGTTTCTCAAGTCCAATATTTAGCATACTTTGAAAAGCATCAAGAGATCTGGATAATCTCATGAATGCTGTACTTCAATGCAAGTAATTTGTACTTATGAAGCAAATAATTCCATAAATAAATTATGAATTGATATATCATTAAGTTCAATATTTTTTTTCAGAATGGCTGTTTCAATAAACAAAATTCTATAAACAGTCACATGTAATTCACAATGCTTATTAAGGTTGTCAATTCACATTTAAAAAAACTGAGACGTTTGTTGTGTTTTTATAATTTTGCTACTTACTTCTTGTCGCTTTGATGAGTTCATTTTGTCATTAAGCCAAGTGCCCCCAGATATATACTATATCGCCGATTAGGGTAGGAATTTTATTAAACTGTAGGGTAGGAATTACAAATAATAAATAAATTTAAACCCAGCCTTTTAGTTTGGGTTAGTGCTTGAGTGGAATGTACTCAATACTCAACCTATGTTAGTGTTTTCTTTGAATATAAATAATTAAACATCACTATTTAATTAACGTAATGTATCCTATCTCAAGCCTTGTTAAATGTAAAAATATCACCATCCTCTTCCGAGACACTAAATATATTTAGCTTATTTTTGGAAAAAAAAGAAAATAAATAAGAAAAAAAACAACTAATAAGTTAAGTGCAACCAGAGGCTCTTGAGGTTTTTAAAATACATTACACTTTATGAACCACTTAGTTTTTTTTGTTGATATTAAATTGATAGTTATAATTAATTGAAATGGAAACATTCAGTGATTTGATGCTGGTGGTAACGATAATTATTGTAATTGATATTGCAAGTTTACCTATTTAAAATTATGGAATTTAATTAATGGTCACGGAAGATAATTTTAAGCCCCCTATAGAAATACGGTTTTGTACTGCTGGGGCTTCGATTCTCCTGCAGTAAGGAGCTTAAATAATAATTTAATTTGATTTATGCCGAGGGAAAACTAGATTAGTCTTCTAAAAATATGGTAATCTTTGTCCTTGACTGTAGGTGAGTTCTTGTTGTTTGGCTTAGGGAGGGAATCAAGAGGTGACAAGGTGTTTTATATTCGTCTGTGTACGGAGTGGGATTTGATTGAAGTATATGAAGTCTTGACTGGATTAGGATAGAAGGTTATGAGGATGCTTGGGGCATTGCGGATTTCGAAGTTTCTGGGAAGCGTGAGAGTATTATGTTCCTTGCGAGTTCGTGCAAGAATGAAGGGCCATACATAGGGGTATGGTTAAGAATGTGAAGCTCCTTTGGGTATGTAAGGTCACGGAAGGTTTTTCGGACTTAATCAAATACTTGTTTTGTACAAAATAGTTTTTGTAGATTCGGGAATTTGTCGAGAATATAGATTCAAGTGGCAACGGCTTGTATATCATTGCGATGGGTGCAGTATCAAGGGTAAATTTCATTCTAATGTTATGCTTCTATTCGTAACAAAAATATATGATGGTAGATTTTTATTTTATTAATATTATTATATTGATGTTAAATTTTCATCTAAGGATATCAATGAAAAAAATATGAATTCGTTGGCATGAAAACTATTTAAAAAAAAAACGATATTACAACATTTATACTGCATGAACGAAAATAAATAACAATTATCTTGGAATAATTAAAAATATAGCCGATAAATGTATAAACAGTGCAAATTTAGAAATTTTATTATTTTTTGACAAACTAATATACGTTTATTGAGAGGAGATCGTTGACCGTAGATGATGCAAGGTAGGGATTGTCGGGGTTCGGTCACTGCTACTTAATAAAACTACATTTTATCATAAAAATGGTTTTATGAAACCATAAAAATGGTTTCAGGCACAATAAAACCATTTTAGCGCGGTTCCTCCCTCCCCCATAGGGAGGAACCCCGCTTATAAGGTTGATACAATGAAACAATCCGGAAGTGCCGACTAGAAAATTTCGCGTTTCAGAACCCCTAGAGACCGAAAATACCGGTGGTTAAAATTTGTATATATATATATATATATATATATATATATATATATATGTATATATTTATTTATATATATATATATATATATATATATATATTTGTCTGTTCGCGGATTTCTGGCTTCCCTGATGGTCCGATTTTCATGAAATTTGGTACAAAAATCTGTCGTCCAATTTGAAAGGTCAAGTTCGTTAACCAGCAAAATCCGCCCACTGGAAGATGGCGTTTGGGGCGAAATTCGCGCAAAAAAAATCGTAACGCTTACGTTTTTGAATTCATAAGCTTGTAAGTACTCGTTTTATAGGCTTCTTTGGCTAGTAAAACGAATGAAACCATTTTCAAGGCGATAGCTTTAACCGTTTTTGAGAAAATTGGAAAAATACTTTTTGAATACCGTTTTTGGTTTGGGTACTTAGAATCATGGGATTCAGTTAAAACATTTTCTGCATGTTTTACTATCATTAAAACTAATATGTTGAAATTTTCGTTACGTTTGGAGTTAAGGAAGGGTTAGAATAAAATATTTTATTAACAGACATAAAAAGTTTTGGTAACTCTGTATATTTTCCTTAATATCTCGAAAAAGGTTGAGAATCTTGGCAAACGAAACAATACCATTAGAAAGCTTACTAAATGCTCTACAAAAAAGGTTCTGATGAAAGTTTTGATTAGGCGATGTCAATCGGAGAAATAAGTGCTTAAAACATTAAAGTAATGGATTTTGCTTATTCGAACTGTTCTTTTTGTCTGTTTTTATTCCTTGTTATTTTTTAATTGCTTATATTTGGATAATGTATTTTACAATAAAACAGATTAGGCAAAATAAGAAAAACAATTCATTGTTAGAAACATAGCTTGCCAAGAGAAAAAGATTCGATGACGTCTTTTGAATATTTTCAATTGCCTTTGTGCTGTTGGTTTTTTTTTATTTTATTTTTTAATTGATTTTATCTGTAGAATTATTACTATAGTAAAAGAACACAGGAATATGTGAAAATTTTTGATATTTTCCAATTCATTGAAACGTATGAAATGAAGTATCGCTAGAAGAGGTTTCTAGGGTCTTGCGGACCCGACCCTAACCCCAGGTATAGCCATAAAACCCTTTGAACAAAGGCCGAGGAAAATATTATCTGTTTCTATTCTATGCTTTTCAAATGAGAATAGGGATATGAACAAGAACCGGGGTCTCCCGTGGTCTAATGGCTAGCGCCTTGGATTCATAAGCGGGAGATGGTGGGTTCGATTCCCAACCTCCGGCAGGAATTTTATCATCCCACGGCTGGTAAAATTCCTCGCTAAACCCTAGATGTCGGCGCTAATGACCTAGCTGTAGATGAGCCGTAAAAAAAAAAAAAAAAAAAAAAAAAAAAAAAGAACTGGAACCGCGCTAAGATGACGCAGTTCCTGCGAGTCGGACTTTTTATGATAAAATGTAGTTTTATTAAGTAGCAGTGACCGAACCCCGACAATCCCTACCTTGTAATATACGTTTATTGTTTTAAATTGAGGTTATTTTCATTCTTTTTTTATGACATTCAAATGTGTGAACTTCTTTTTTCTTTTTTTTTTCTTTTTTTAACCACAATTATATTAGGACATTCGGGAAAAAACTAAAGTTTCGGTAGTTTGTTGTTTAAACTACCAAAACTTTACTTTTTCCCGATTACTATTTGGGAGACACTGTATATGGGAGAGGTTAGCTCAGTGGAAGTTAACCTGAGTTCACCTGAGAAAACTCGGGTTCGCACTGAGGATTTTATCTGCTAGTGTCGTCGTTTGAGGGTAGGAATCAGAGTTGAGGACTGTACCAAGACCCAAACAGCCTTTATTTAATTGATTACTGGGTACCTGCAAAAAGGACAATTAGCATTATACTGAGCACACAATCTCCCTAGTGTGCCAGAATCAGAAAACTGGACAATATCTGCCCACTTGTGTCCTGTTAATTTATACATATATACATATATATATATATATATATATATATATATATATATATATATATATATATTGCGATTTATTTAAAGTAAATTCGCTTATCTAATATATACATACAGTTGACATAGTTGTAGTACTTCTACTATATATTTGTCAAATACCACTCACTCACTCACTCACTGACCTATCATCCCCCAGCCCAAATCGCTTGACAGGAAATTTTGAAATCTTGCATATACACTCCCTATATAACGTAGGCACTCATTAAGAAAGGATTTTTTGATATTCGAATTTTTAAGTATTTTTAGGGGGGTTTAAAGTTTGAGTTGGTTAGAGCAGGCAAGCCAAGGCAGCATGAGTTGCTAGGACGATAACAGAACAGCTGTTACCGTACTGTATCTATTTCATGGTATTATTTTTAATTGAGGTTAATTTCAACTATGATGGCAGTCCTTGAATTACTAGAAATAAACTCTTATTTTTTCCCTCATAGAGTTTACGTTCTGGTCCTTCCGCGGTAATAATATCCCGAACCACTTCACACAAAATTTGAAATTTTGCTCGGACAATCCGTTTAGAATGTAAACACTATTAAGAAGGTCCTCATCGGCTCAAAAATGGTCCGATTTTGATTACATTTAGTACAAAAATCTTTCTTCTCATTTGAAAGTTCAAGTTCAATAACCAACTGAATCCGTTTACTGGAACATGGTTCTGGGAGCAAAATGTGCGTGAATAAACCGGAACGCTTACATTTTCGAGTCCATATGCTTGCATGTATTTGTTGTATAGGTCCATTAACGTAGGAAAACGAATGAAACCATTTTCAAACGATTTTTTCCACCTTTTACGAGACAAATTGCTAGAAATGCTTTTCCAAACTAATTTTCTGTTTGGGTATTCAGAAACGATGATTAGTTCACTTGAAACTTGTACCAGGTATTTGACATTCATCTAATCTAAGATACTTATACTTTGGAATCGTTTGGAGGTAGGAAGTATATAGAAAAAAATTGTATTAATGGTATACAACGTTTTCGGATCTCAGTATATTTTCTAAAATTTCTCGAAAACGTTGGGAAATCGTAGTGGCTATTCGAAGGGTTACTAAATTATCCACAAAGACGATTCTGTTGTAATGTTCGGTGGGGCGATGACTATCGAAGAGATAAGTGCTTAAAACTTTAAAGTTGTTAGTTTTATTCGTTTCAACGTGTATTTGTCTCTGTTTACCTAACTTTTTAAGTAGTTGTTGTTATTTTTTTTTACTCCCCAACGGGAACAAGCACGGTTACCTCCACATGGTATTTCCGGGGTAATTCTAATGTCCGTGCAATAATAAGCTGTACAAAATGATGTAGTAGCGTTAATTTTGATCATACCTTATTAAACGCAACATAAAAACTTCTTATCTGCCGTGACGAAGCACAGGCATTCAGCTAGTATGTTAATAAAAATAAAATATTCCGAGGCTTCCTGAATGGATAATATACTTACTGAGTCAATAGACAACAATATGTGAGTTTGCTATTTCCTTCCAATGTTGCTGATCTCTGGGAGAGTGTATCTTGACCATTTGCTATGCAAACGCTCAAGATAAACAGAAAAGAAATTGCTCTTCAATTCCTCAAGTGCTTCCGTTCTGCCCTGAGGGGGGGGGGAGGTTTTCTTTATTTTCTCCCTTTTTCTTTAGATTGTTTCTTCTATGAACTCTCTTTCATAGACGGAGTTTCACTAAATGGACAAATGTCTACTTCCTATGCAGCCTTTCTGCATTTTCCTCCCAAGTACATCTGGCGCATTCATTTTCAGCTTCATATGGAAATATCGTTTCTTTTTGGATGATCCGAAGTTTCAATGTGTCCCCCTTTTTCCCCATTGGAAGGCAACCAGCTTATTCATTTTGGAGGATCAGTAATGTTGATAAGCATTCATCCTGTCGTGGTCTCATTACAGTTCGTTCGAGTGAGAGAACACTTTTATAACAGCACTATTTATTTCAGGATAACAGCATACTTATCAGTCATGTTGGAGACTTCAGTTGAATACTAAAAATTAAATTATTATATGCCAGAAATTGTTCATAAAATGATACTGTCAAACAATGTTTCAGAACTCTGTGATTTGGGATGGCTAAGGGCGTGGACTTCGCCTGTATATTTGGATATATATATATATATATATATATATATATATATATATATCTTTGAGTTGCGAATTGATACCCTCGAACCACTCGCAAGAACAAGAACGTTCAAATGTTAAATATTGCCAAAGTTTAAATGGCAGCACTTCATCCGTAACAGAAAAAGTACATAAAGTGGCTCAGTCGACGATACTTAGCCGTCATTTATAACTAAGGCAATACAAGCACATGACGTATCATAGACGTCGTCTGTAGGGATTCTTCCGAGTCAATATTGTACACCTAATCTTAATATGGATATATCATCTTCTACAGTAGAAGGGCAAATGGCTGTGAGAAAAAAAAATCATTATGCTTATTGGAGTACTTACATCTAAATAAATTGTACAAAACTTCTTTTTTTTTTTTTTTTTTTTTTTTTAGGATACTTTAAACTATTTACTCAGAATAGTTTATAGTTAATTTTTTTTTATTAATTTTAATTCTTGTAGTAATAACTTAATTTGAAATAAATCGGTATGCTTATCGTCCACAATACGAAGAACTTAAAATAAATTGTTACATGTTAAATTATATAATGAAATAATAATACAATTTTCAAACCAAGACTAAAAATAAAAAATAAAAATAACTATGTACTAATTCATTATTATGTCCTTGCCTTGCCACGAGTAAATCAACTTCTGCCGTCGGATATGAAATCATCTAATTTAGAAGCCATTTGACGATCCGAAATGAAAACACAAGTCGGGAACATTTTCTCTCCTTGATGAAAGCATCAAAATTATGGTTATCACTTTTAAAAGTTATCAAGGAGGCCCGGTGGCCGTGAGTGTTAAGGCGTGAGCACTTAATACTCTGTGCCAAAGGTCGTGGGTTTGATTCCCTCTGTTGGGTAGTGGCTTTTCTTCAGAAAAAAGAAAAGCTACCAGCTCAATCCTGACAGAGTGGTATCCTATAGATAACCCGTTCAAAAATTCTTTGTTATTAATAATGGAGGTGAATATTTAGATAAATAATAGCTATCATACGTATTTTTTTTTTTAATTTTAATTCTTAAATCTATATCATGTTCTTTTATATATATATATATATATATATATATATATATATATATATATATATATATACATATATATATATACATATATATATATATACATATATATATATATGCAAAATAAATAAATTTAATATATATATATATATATATATATATATATATATGCAACATAAATAAATTTAATATATACACATATATATATATATATAAATATATATATATATATATATATATATATATATATATATATATATATACATTAAATTTATTTATGTTGCATCGACTGCTAGTACCAGGTTATTGTTCTTAGGACCTCAAATATTCATCGAAACAATTCTCTACGTACTTAAATGACTAAATTGTTAATGTAATGTTGCTAATTTGCATGACTAAAAACGGACAATTGTTATTGGTTAAACCAAGAGCAGACTATAGAAGAGATAATGGCGGAATTTCTATCACGTAGCGAACTTGGATTAAAATGACCAACACGAATTAGAGATAAAGCCCTTGCCTCTATGAAACGCTCCCCTAATTTATTCTGGATAAAGAGCGAATTAATACCCGACCCCCCCCCCTCGCCACAATTATGTTCAGCTGAGCTTCAGTTCAATTATATATTACCAACGAGCGGGCGAAATAACAGAAGAGTATGCATGAAGCATAGATGGAACCTATAGACTTGCTTGCATGCTTTATAAGGCCTAAAATATTGTTTCTTCTTCTCTCCAGACCTTTCAGATTAGCTACAAAAAGAAAAATCGACGCCAGTTTCGGAAATGTTCTTATTTATTCGAATATGCGTCATATATCAATAATATTATGTTTGCCCTATGTGTAAGTTGAGCTAATAATAATAAATAATAATTGTGGATAACGTGGAGATGACCTCGATATTTCGGACTTCTCGATTTTTCTCATATTCTTCTGAAACTAAACATCTATTCAAAAAGTTTACTATTATCTAACATTTAAATAATGTAATAGTGCGTTTTGATTGATTACCAAAATGTTTCGATAGTATATTATTTCCTCTTTTCTTGCCTAGATACTTGATGGACCTTCAAATTTTGGCACAATAAGTCCTGGGAAATGTACAAAACGTATTATGATATAGGTATAATATATACTTCTATCGCAATATGATATACAAACATTTGCAGGGACCCCACCAACAATCTCAAAAACCGCTTAATATGTGATATATAAATATAAGTTCTGATTGGGCCAACTGAAATGAGTGTTCTCCCACATAATAGAACGCTGTTATTTTTAGATTTACTAGCTTATTTCTTGTTAATTTGTTTTAAAATTTATACATGGAAAAAGAAAAATTCATAAAAGAATACATGGAATAAATCTGTAAGAACCACGAAAAAATGCTTGGGTCATACATTTTTCCTCGGTAGGATTTTACCTCATTCCAAATTGTTTGTTAATCGGCTTTGTTTCCATCCCCGCCTCGCTCCCTGTTGGATTATGAATTATTAACAGCCTTCGGGAGTGGGCTATGTAAATTTCATTATACACCCCATCCCCTAGTGGGAATTAGGGAAAACAGCAAGGCCTACCTTTTCTTGTAGCGTTTAGCTTTAGGGTGAGGCCCTCTAAGAGCTCTCTCTCTCTCTCTCTCTCTCCCTCTCTCTCTCTCTTTCTCTCTCTCTCTCTCTCTCTCTCTCTCTCTCTCTCTCTCCCCCCCCCCCCTCTCTCTCTCTCTCTCTCTCTCTCTCTCTCCCGTCCTTGCTCTCTCAGTTATAGTTTGGTGTAATTATTAGATCAGGTGAGATAGATTTATGAGATTTCACTAATGAATCTGTTTTTTCCCAGCCGAATCCCAACCAATCCTTGACTTCTTATCACGAACATTTATAAATATTCACTCGTTGCTGACATGAAACTTCGCAAAGCTTTATGAGCATGTAATTTGAGGAGTATATAAAATGTAACCTGAAGAAAGATGTATATATATATATTGGTTAATTTCCAGACATTGGGAGTAGAGAAGGGAGAGGGCGTGAGATTGGTTCGGAGGAAACTCGAGAGAGATGAGTTACCCAGGTAGATTGTCACGAAAGAAGAGACACCTCATGAATAAGATAAGGAAAGGGGAATTAAGTTCTGCTCTCGTTGGATTATTTCACATTGGGCGGAGGTTTGGTCGTGATGAGTTTTAAATTGCATTAACACTTGTTTCAGAAGAACCCTGACTCATGTTTCGCTAAGGAAGCTGTTAGTACTAGCTGTGTCTCCCCACCCCACATCCCTCTATAAATAGCAGATGTGGGCTCTTCCCCCTCTTTCTCCTTAACATTTCACTAGACCTATCTCATACCCGCTCTTTCCGTCTCTACAGACCACCACATTCGCTATTATAAGGACCAAATGTCTTAAATAAACCAATTCTATTCTCATATGAAATAAGCTCTAAGGAGAGATAAAAAAAAAAGGACAGAAGCCGAGACTAAAGCAGTCCCAAAGGTGTAATATCTTTAATGATAAATGGGAAGCTGAAATTTCAACCTCATGATGCTGTACAAGGAGATTTAATTATTATTATAAAATTAACAGGACTAACGAGAAATGGGATGAATAATGAAGGAGGGTTGGAAGGATCGAAGGCGGTAATCAGCGCAGGACTACTACAAAGCAGGGGGGGGGGGAAATGGAAGTCTGGAGTTGCCGGCGATCTGATGAATGAGATTAGGTGGGTCTGAAGTCATTTCAATGGGCATTATATGAATGAATGTTCATATGGAGGGATTTATGAGGTGAAAGTACATCAACTTAGCGAATTAAAGAATTAATTATTGGTTTAGTAGAGCAATATTAGAGAAATTCTGTCTGATCAAGGGCCTGGAATCAATACACCAAAAAGATAGACGATTTATTATTTATCAGGTGACTGATTACTGCTGATCTAGCAGCACCAGAAACACAAACCCCAGAATTATTCTTCCTCTGCGTAATGATTGAAATTTGCTTTGGCTTTAGGGTAATTCTGTAGGAACCTGTTGGAGCCTTCTGCTTCCCGGGCGTTAGTGGTTCTCTGATCTTGAAGAATCAAAAAAACATTAAGTCAAAGGCAAATTTCTTTATCCAATGGGTGTTTGTTTCAGTTGTTTGGCTGTAGATCAGTCTACCTAGAGAAGATTAAAATGAAATTGACCACGTGAACAAAGAACGTCTCCTGGAACTTGGCATTTTGAAGAATTTCCTTGACAAATGCTTTTTGTCCAAGCTAAAGGGTCCTAGCTAAAGGCGATTGTCTAAAAACAAAACTAGTCAGTGTGGCTTCGGATATATTCAAGCATCCGTAGATCCTCGACCGAGGAGAAGGTGTTATCGTAAAGGCTACCCGGAAGCTGGTGCTAAGAGCTGTTACTAAAAAGGTGCTCATAAACTGAGAGAAAAATCTCAAGATTTGGACTGAGCAGCCCGGGCCTGGCGCGTATGGAAAAAATGATATTTGCTTCACCTACAGTGGGCCTACTGGACTGTGCAGTACAAACCTTGAGGCCAAACTGTGCAGTCCCGGCCTTGATATATGACTGAACGTGTATGGCCACCTTAATGCTTCAAAATCATAACGACGCGTATTGACCCACAGTAAGGTCGACTGATGCCAATGTATAAAGTTATTATCAACACATTATTGATTAAATTATACAATTTTTAAAATCATGGAAACCAGTCCGAGGAAACAGAACATCCTTATTCTAAACATAACGTTATAAAAACACGATAACGAAAATAGTCCCAAGCGAAGAAACCTTTAGTAGAATATATTGGTATACTTGAGTTTATGCTTCAAATATTTCGTGACTTAAAGACCATTTTTATGAAGTGAATGAAAAGAAGGCCGGATTGAATGGACTGTTTCGGGCCAATTATTTTCCTTTCATTCCAATCAATAGATTTTTTTTTACAAAGCTCCGCCTTCTTTTTTAGAGAACAGTTGTAATGGCAGCTTTTATGTAGAATAATATACTCGGGCGTTCTTCCTTCAAAAGGAAATTGTCATTCAGATAAGAAAAAAAAAAAAAAAAAAAAAAAAAAAAAAAAAAAAAAAAAAAACCTTCTTCGCGTGAGAGAAAACTCAAATCTTTGTAATACACAAAACAATAAAGTGTTTTTCAGATCCCCCTTTCACTGTTTCAATTATGCACTTTATAAATAACAAAGAGAAACATTAAGGGACGGGATGACGTTCGAAGCCGGCACAAAAATGGCTTTCTGAATGATTTACGTACTTTTGCATCGGTTTATTCTCTCTCGAGCCTTGAGTCATCTCGATACTTTTATAATGCATGTGATGGTGGGCGACTGATCACGCGATACATACCGCCTGCCTGTCTAGCTTACGGATCCTCGCGTGACGTTTCACTAACGTCTTACGCATATGTCAAATATAACTGAGCCTTCACGAATGGTCCTACGTCATTCTGTCATGACAGCACCGCTGCATCTGCATGCGCTGCACTTCAAACCCTTTTTTTTCCTTTAAAGAATATTAAATCCTCGGTATATTGCCTTTAGTTTTCTTTATCTAATTTTTTACTCAGTTCTAGAATGATTCACTATGGAATTGTTCCTTTCGTAGAGTACACTTTACATAGAAGTATATATTGAATCAGAATAATGGAAAAAAAAAGTCCAAAATGTCTACAGTTATTTTATTTTTCGCAAAATGTTTTCAGGGACTTAGCCCCATTTTATCTCCATATCGATGGCCTAGAATAAAAAACTCGTATCTCAAGTAAAACATTTATACATTATTAGATTGATTTGCTCGTAATTCGCAATACTTGAAAGTGAATGAAACTTTATCTTATACGTGATGGACTCTATCGACCAAGAATCAAAACTTGTACCTTTCTCAGTAGCCCTAATATCCATCTAAAAATGTATAAATGTTATTCACTTTTTTTTTTTTAGATACGAGGTTTTTATTCTAGGCCAGCAATATGCAAAGGACCTTATTTAGCCGAGCGTTGCTCCTAGTCCCGGTCTTCGACTCTAGGAACAAAGCTTGTCTGAAGAACAATCTTTTCACGGGCATTCAAAATGGGGCTAAAAACTGGGGGTTTGCGAAAAATAAAATACCTGTGGAAATTTTAGACTTTTTTTTTTTCATTTTTATGAACACGAATTTCCACAATCCAGCAATTCCTACAACTATATAATTAATATTTCAAACTTATATGAATTGTTAGTAATGTACACAATTGTAGAAAAAATGTTTAGTTACTAAAAACACTAATTGCAGTTTTAAGTGCCAAGTACCCCAAATATTAATGAGAATCAATTAATCAATTCCCGAGAAAATCTTTTATCACGAAAATAAAATTAAAAGAAAGAACGACCGATATCAATATTTCTTCTTCTTCTTGTTTCACGGTCGTTGGGGTACGTTGGGCCAATCATTTATTTCTTCAGTTTTTCCTGTTGGTATTTTTCTCTCTTATTCCGAATGTTGGATTTGAATATTTCTATAGGTTTATCTTGGAACCTTATGTTTTCATTTTTAGTAATTAATTTAGCCGGTAAATACGAAACATCTAGTAGGTGTTCTTAGTTGCTTTGAAAGAGTTGGGTTTCTTAGCGTTTATGGGCAAATTAAAAGATGCGTTTTGTTAATCTACTTGAATAGGAGATGATCATAACTTTTTTTTTTTCGCAGAGCAGCTGAATGTCTTTCAATTTTCTTATTGAGTTTATTCTTGATGTTTACTCTCTTATTATTTTGAAATCGTGGTCCTATGATTTTCCTTGATTTTTGCCATTTATATTGAAAAATATATTATCGTTTTACCTCCGTTATTTGTTTAGTGTTTTTGTATATTTTAAATATTTTCTCGAAGTCAAATCTATGTCAATTTGTGATTACATGTTCTCAGTCTCGACTCTATTTTAACGTGATGCTTTATCCTCTTTTTTCCCTTGAAACTATCGATCAGCTGATCGACAACGGTTATATTTATTTTATTAGTCTAGACGTTGCCAAACCTCTGGAAGGTCATTATTGGTTAAGGCTAACTCTTTATTAATATAGAAATTAAAAAGGCGTCTTATGGCATAAATTAAACATTTAAAGCACTCAATAAACGATATTCCTGAGAAGTTCTAATATTTTAAATATATATGACATTCCACCATTTTACTATCATTATTTTATTATTTTTCTCATATTCTTATGATTATTTTTTTTATTATTATTAAGAAGTAAATTACAATCTGTTCCTGATGAAAGATACACATTTCTAATCATTATTCATTGTAGTAACTTAAATTCTAGCACAAACTTTCATCACTTTCAGTTTATATCACGTTGCTGCTCGTTGATTCGTACGTGATCCAAAATACATTAAAAGTAATATATAATAAAAAAAAATAGAAAAAAAAAACAAAAAAATAATAAAATAAAATATTAAATTATTTTAAATTACTAATATTTTTTTTTATTTATATATTTTTTTTTAATATTTCTTAGTTTTTATTATTATAGCTTTTTATTATTTATTTAGTTTATATTTTTAATTAAATGTGTAATTAATATTTCAATATGATTGCTACTATCAGTAAGTCAGTACTGTATAATATTGTGAGGGGAGATGGGAAAGCGATAACAAGTTTATTTATTTTTATTTATTTAATGACTGCTCCACAACTTAGGCGAAGTTTTCTATCTATCTTTTGTTATCGCTTAGGCGATAACAAAAGATAGATAGAGAAGCCTATAACTAACAAGTTACATAACCTAAATTAGTGATGATAGCGCATGACGTACATAGAGGGTGACCGGTGGTTCGTCGAGTCTTAGATAAGACATCCAGCTCAACAAGATTTACTCGTGATGACATTTACGTTTTTATTCTAATTGATACCATTTTGAGAAGAATGTTTGATGAAGCTAACCGAAAAAAGTGGTGTGATGCGTCGTGTAGGAATACTGTAGGAAGGTGCATCCATATATATCCCTGCCCCCTTTCCTAAATCCTCTTGAGAACCAACACCAGGCTTATTTATTTATGATGATGCTCCGCATCTAAAGCGAAGAGCATTTAATTCCCTGTATTAAGCTGATGCAGGTGTTGAACCTAACGATGTCACTCCAAAACAGAAGTTGCTACAGACAATGATGTATAGTAATGATAAGTATGTATAAGGTATAAATAGTAAACGAAACAAAAATTAAATAGAAATATGTATAAAGAAAAATAATTAAATAAAATTAGAATGAATGAGGTGTTTATTTAATGAATAGAGTGAATTAGATTTCATTATTATTGCAAAAAAGGTGAAATGGATTCTTATGGTTATGTATTATATTTTGTCGTACATGTTAGTGTTTTTTAAATATGTCAATATTGTGTTAATATAATGGCTGCCTTCAGAAAGTATGTCTGTCAGGTCATGAGGAATGTCCAAGTTATGCCGTAACCGACAGTCTGTTAGAATATGATTTACAGTAAGATCTGTGTTACAAGTCGTGCATTTGGGTTTGTCCGTTTTTGTCATCAGGTACTCGTGGGTAATGCGTGTATGGCCGATTCTTAGTCTCGCAAGGACTACTTCTTCTCGGCGTGAGCTCCTGTACGATGATGTCCAGTCTGTAATAGTCGGTTTAATAGTCCTTAGTTTATTGTCAGTCACAGTATGCCAATCAAGTCGCCATTTGTCGAGTATGATTCTGGTAGTATGTCGAGTAATATCTTTGTGAAATAGTTCAAAATGTTGGTATGTCTGTTCTTCTGTCACAAGTCTAGCATGCCTGTCAGCTGTCGTATTTTGTCCGAGGTCTTTATTTCCAGGCAGCCATGAGAGTGTTATATGTTTTCCTGTAGTCTGTAAGTCGTTTATTTTATCTTTTATTTCAGTGCATATGGGGTGGCATGTATACATATTTTGGAGACATTGCAGCGAACCCAACGAGTCACTGAAAATGATAATATGTTTATGAAGTGTATTTGGTGTATTAATCAGTGCAAGGAGGATAGCATATAGTTCTGCCTCTAGAATGTTTACATATGGAGGCAGCTTCTGGGCATAAATCTCTCCTTGTACAACGGCTGCTGAGCCAACTCCGTATTCAGTCTTCGATCCGTCTGTGAAAATTGTAATGCAGTTTTCGTGATGTTTTAAGTATTCAGTAAAGTAGTGTGTATGTAGTAAGGTAGAAAGTGGGTCCTTTTTATGATATTTTGTAAGAGTTAAGTCTACGTCATAGTTCCGTATCGTCCAAGGTGGGTTCGAACTTTTTCTGTGAGTCGTAATATTATATTGTCCCAGGTCAAACATTTCTTCCATTTCGAGAAATCTTACAATAAATGGTCGGACATGGCTTCTCCTTTGTTCATATTTACCGAGATTCTCATTTTCCATGATATTGTTCGTGCAAGTTTCAGTATTCAGGGATTTAAGTTTGTAATAATACGCCGCCGATAATACTGCTCTCCTATAACTGAGAGGAGGTTCGACGGCTTCTGCGTACAGGCTGATCACTGGACTAGACCTAAAAGCACCCAGTGATAACCGTATACCAATGTTATGTATTGGATTGAGCATGTTTAGTGTTGTGGGCCTGGCAGACGAGTAAGCTACGCATCCGTAATCCAGAAGAGACCTGGTATAACTTCGATAGACGTTTAGCAATACTTTCCTATCAGCCCCCCACCTAGTGTTACCTAGAACTCTCAAAAGGTGTAACGATTTTTTACATCTTTTGACAAGTTCCTGGAGTTGGGGGACCCATGTAAGTTTTTTGTCAAACAGTAAACCCAAGAATTTTATTACGTTTGTCTGTGGGATTGGTGTATTGTACAAATGTAAATGATAGTCGATATTGCGTTTCTTTCGTGTAAATAAAATAGACTTTGTTTTATGTGTCGAAAATTTGAGTCCTGTTAAGTCAGTCCAGTTTTCGAGTGATTGTATTGTTTCTTGTATTCTGTTTTGCGAAGCTTCTGCAGTCTTGGATGAATGGATTATTAGTAGATCGTCAACATATAAACAGTACTGTACATCGGGAGGAATGTGATGCCTAACCGAATCCATAGCAATGAGGAACAGTGTTGTACTCAATATGCTCCCTTGGGGAATTCCCATTTCTTGTTTATAGACATCTGAGAGGCAAGTTCCATTTCTGACTCTGAATGTTCTATTCGAGAGGAAACTCTTGATAAATTCAAATGATTTCCCCCGAATACCCCATTCATAAAGTTTAGAAACAATTGTTCTTTGCCAAACTGTGTCAAAAGCTTTATTTATATCAAAGGATACTACTAGTGCGGCCTTTTTATTGAGAAATGAATCGATGATGTAAGACTCTAGGCGAACTAGATGGTCCAGCGTTGAATGTCTTTCTCTGAAACCGCACTGATATGGCGAGAGTAGACGCTTCGATTCAAGGTACCACATTAACCTCCTGTTTAACATTTTCTCGAATATCTTGCAGACACAGCTGGTAAGTGATATTGGCCTGTAACTTGCAACCTCAGATTTATCTTTGTTAAGTTTGAGTATAGGAATAACGATGCTAGTAGTCCAACATTCAGGGATTTGCCCCGAATCATATACTGAGTTCATAAGCCGCAATAGTTCTTTAAGGCAAGTGTTGGGAAGGTGTCTTAGCATATTGTAAGTAATTCTGTCTGGTCCGGGTGAGTTTTCTTTTTTGTTAGTTAGTGCGTAGTTTAGTTCATCTAAAGTAAATGGTTCGTCTAGAGGGGATGTTTCTTTTTGTAGAGTCACAATGTTCAATTGGTTTTGTGTCATGTCAGTATTGTGTACATGGTTGTGTTCAGGTATCTTTGAAATGTCACTGAAATGTTTTGCTAAAGCATCTGCTATATGTTTACAGTCAGTCAGGATTAAGTCTTCTACTTTTAAACCACTTATTGGTGTCCGATATTTTCTATTTGTTATCTTTTGAAGATTATTCCATAGTGTACTTTGTGGTGTATTTCTGTTTAAAGTCGCCAAGAAGTCTACCCAACATTGCCTTTTGCTTTCATTAATTATGTGCCGGCAAGTAGCTTTGGCTTTTTTTAAATTGATTAAGAACTCAGTAGTGGGGCTTCGCCTGAATTTGTTAAGAGCACTACGTTTTTCCTTTACTGCCTGTTTGCATCGTTCATTCCACCAAGGAACGGGGATGTGTTTCTTTACGGTCCTGGTTTTTGGAATCGAGCTTTCAGCGGCTGTAATTACGAGTTCGTTGAAGTCTTGTATTGTGTCAATGTTTGAGAAATTAAGTTCGTTTGTAATGTATTGTTGGTATTTTGTCCAATCTGCTTTCTTGGTATTAAATCTCGGTGGTACCTGGAACGGCTCAGGAACGCTTTGTAGTTCTATAGCTATTGGAAAGTGATCGCTATCGTAGAGATCTTTTTTAACTTCCCATTTGAAGCGTACAAGGATGTCGGGCGAGCATGTTGTGACATCGATGTTTGAAAACGTTCCTGTTCGTGAGCACAGGTGAGTGGGGGAACCATCATTAAGGGGGATTAAGTCATGTACATCTAGAACATGTTCAATGATTCTTCCCCTCGTATTAGTAACATTTGAGTTCCACATTGTACTAAGAGCGTTCAGGTCTCCGAGAAATATTAAAGGTCGAGGGAGTTGTGTTATTAAGTCCTGTAAGTCAGTAGGGTCAACCCTATCACTTGGTGGAAGATAGATATTGCAAATGGTCATCCTAAAGGGAGCGTAGGCAGTACAAGCTACCGCCTGTAATGTGCTTCTGATTCGGATAGGTTCACTATAGACTGTCTCATTGACGAATATAGCGACGCCTCCTGAAGCCTTTCCTCCCAATGTATAATCATATCTATATGATGAATATCCTAATAGTGAAGTGTTTCTGTCTGCTGATAAATGTGTTTCCTGTAGTGCTAGTATTTGGAATTGGTTAGATCGCACTAGGTGCTTTAGATCATCTTTGTGCCGTTGGAACCCGTTCATATTCCACTGTAATATTTTGAAGTTTGCGTTAGCCATTATTCAGTAGGAATATATGTGAGCCTGGAATATTTGTTGAGAATTGTTCCGCTATCAACTCACGCGTGCCAAGGGATTCTTTAGGTTCAAGGCTCATAAATGTCCAAAACTCCTGAGCGAAATTATATGAGAGTATACATATTCTGCGTAAGATATGAGGTGACATAAATAATAATAATAAGGATATTATTACAAAATTAAATTCCCTTGAAATACAGTCAAGAATGAAACCAATATGAAATAATCCTATTGGAGAGACTAGATTGGTGAGAGTTTTCAATCGTATAAGGTTATTGGCAATCCTATGAAGCTTAATATTTAAATACTTAATGCATTTACAAGTACCTCCTATCGAGATTCTGTAATCATGTGTGATAACCTTATTAGTTTTGTTTGTTTGACATTCAAATAAGGTTATATTAGAAACGAAGGAGATAGCCATGTTCACGCCTAGAAAAAATAATGATACTAAATGGTTTCCTATAAATAATGTTTTAAATTTAAATAAAGAAAGAAGTAATAATGCAACAGAAGAAAATATGAGAAGATTAGAGTAGTAATATGTGGATTCTTTAACCTGTATCTTATATGTGAAAATATACTGCTTAATCAAATCAAGAAATGAAAGGTTTTGCTACTTCCTTCCCTTTTTTTCATATGATCTCAATTGAACCTTTTCCTTCTCTGTAGATATTTTAGATTTACTACTCACTATTGTTTTGGAGTTGGCATCACCAAGTGCACCACCTACATCAGCCCTCAAACAGGATTTAATGCATTCGTCAATAGAGCAAGATGTTTTAGAGCCTTTAGATGCTTTAACTTCCTGGGAAGTATCAGTTGGTTTCTGTTGACCTTTCGTCAAGAATTTTGTTTTTTCGGTCAATTTTCTTGCAGCTAGAGCTTTATGTTGTAATTTCTCGTCTTCCCCAAAAATCTTTGAAGCTATTATAAGTAGCTGCTCTTGTAGAGACTTGAGATGTTCCTTGATGAGCTCCAGTTCTGCATTTATTGGTTTTAGGCCTGAAGTCTTCATTTCTTCCAAAGACTGCTTCACTCTTGAGGCATAAGAAGTTGGAGAACTTGTTAATCTCTTCCTAGCTTCTCCATAAGACAGCTTTTCCTGAACCATCTTCTTTAGGATCTGGGTCTCCTTGATGTAGATCGGGCATTGTCTGTCATAGGCCGGGTGATCTCCTTTACAATTAGTGCAGAGCGTTCTTGCGCAAGATCCTTCATGTTTCATTTCGGCGCATGTTCGGCAAATTTCAGTATTCTTACAACCTCTGCTTGTATGATTGAAGCCCCAGCATTTAAAGCAGATTAATGGAGAAGGGACGTATTCTTTCAAAGATATTACCATGTAGCCAATTTTAATTTTTTCTGGGAGTATGTCCTTGTTAAATGTTGCAACAAAAAGTGTCTTGCGAGGAGCGTTCCTGGTCTGAAATCTTCTCAAGTGGGTAACATTCTGACCTTTAAGTTCTTCCAGAATTGTCCCATCGTCTAAATGTACAATTTCTTCACAAGAGAATATTCCACGTGAGAAGTTTAAAGATTTGTGTGGACTTACATTAATGCTCGTTCCAAAAAAATTTCTTTGACCACACAGTTTCATTGCTACACTTCTTTCTGAGCAACAGAGAAGCAGGGTTCCCGACTTCTTTATTTTTGTCACGCCTATATTATTTCCAAATGTTTTCAGCCACCTTTCCACAACGAATGGGCTTACTGTATTGAATGATTGATCCTTACTGTCCATTTTCATGACGAGATACCTGATGTTTTCAAGTTTAGTATCTGGGTTCATAGTTATGTCAGTATTGCCTTCTGTATTTGACAATTCTTGGTTGGAAGAGTTCTTGTTGATGGCGACCCTTCTTTTTGTCATGTTTTTTCTAGTTTTCGATTGTTTATACCTGAGCTTAAGGATTTTTCCAAGGAAAAAAGTTTTTCGTGGTTTCTCTGAAAAATCCGATCATATGCTCCAACACCAGGCTTACCAACACCCAATGCGATCCTTTCTAATGAAGAATATCAACAACCACGTTTCTCTGCCTTCCTACAATTTATTGGTCCCATTATTGCTTCCTTACCTTATCTGCTCCCTGTGGCTCTTGGAAACTGCTTCTCGAAATAGTTTCCTTATCTCAACAGATGCCTTTGACTAATCGTTCTCGTTTCCAATATCCCCCACAACGTATTCTAAACAACTGCGGAACTGCTTTATCGTAGCTTTTTTCAGCTAAAAAAAAGTGTTTTAGCCTGACAACAAATTTTTCAAAATTTATAAAAATTAACTGGACACAAAAATAATTTGTTTTAACTTCTATTCTCTCTGCAGTGTCCTTCCAGTGAGGCCATTTATATTTTACCCTTCAATATTGTAATATTACAAGTATTATTATTATATTCGGTTTTTAATCAGTCAGTAAAATAAAGTAGGTAAACAAAATTTTAAAACTGTATGCCCCATAAAAGTGCCCAAATAATATAAAACTGTTAACGTTTTATCAACAAATTAAATATAGAAACAAAATTTGAGAAATCTACCGTAAAATGGAGTCACATTCGACCTTTGCCCAATGAGTGCGAACAGAGAAATGTATACCTATATATTTTTCTGTTGGTTCTCAGACAATTTTATAAGCAGTATAGGTTTGTACCCATGTCACCATACTGTACTAATGTGACCCCATTTTACGGTGTTCTTTATAATGGAAAGATATGTCCGATTATCACGTGCTCCGTCATCATACATTTTGTCCATATAATTCAACTAAAAGAAATGTTTAAAAAGAACCTCTGTATATATACGACGTTTTTCTTTAGAGGCTGACGTAAATTGAAATCATTAAGTTTAAAATAATAAAAAACAAAAACATTTTTCCCATAGACTTAAAGAGGAAATCACGACTTAGGGAATATAATTTAAAAAAAAAACAAAAAAAAAACGTGATCTGAGGAACATAAATAAGTGATCTACACCCCCCTTCCATTTGATGACACGTTTCGTACCCTCTATTTTCGGCACTCATTATAGTCTTACTGCTGCTGCACGCTTTATGTCATCATTTTGCCGCAATAAAAATTAGTGTATCAGGGAGATGTGTTTTCAAGATGAATACAAACCTTCAATTCTTTAAGTGTGAAGAGAAATGTGAAAAAACTAGAAAGTGTACAGAGATTAGCTGCGATTAAAATATCCAGGGGATATCGTACATTATCTTATGAAGCATCGTGTGTTTCAGCTAACACATTGCCAATTCACATCAAAGCTGAGGAAATGATAAGGCTACATAGGTTATTGAAATTGAACGAAATTCCAGAAGACTTTACTTATCAGAACATCACACCACATGACATAGAACAAGACATACGGTTCACGAACTGGTTACACCCTAGACAACATTGTACCGACTGACGATGTAGAAACATGGACTTATCACATTTAAACGGACGGAAGTAAAAGCAATGACTGTGTTGGATCTGCATACATAATACTAAAAGACGACATAACTATCCACAGCGGACAATACAGACTTATCACCACTATGTACGAACAACCAGGCAGAAAACCTTGCAATCATAAAAGCAGTAGAAACACTATATTCCATATGTCACGACGGAGACACATGCATAATATACACTGACAGCAAGACAAACATAGCACGTATATACAACAGTCAAATCCACAAAGAACAGACTGAACACATTAGAACATTACTAATTCTGTGTAAACAGAAAAACGTTACAGTTACAATAACCTGGATTAAAGGACATTCAGGACTATTAGGGAACGAGACAGTTGACTTACTCGCTTCAAAGGACACGACATTACCTATATCTTACTCAAAACTTACATCACAGACTATAAAATCACGACTAAGAGACGAATCAATGCGAAAATAGGACGAAAGATGGACGAACACAACTAAAGGAAGACATTTACACAAATTCATACCTACAATACTCAAGAGACAAAAATTAACACTAAACAACTTTAAAGTAACACAATTTATATCAGGACATGGACCGACGAAAAGTTATTTATACAAATTTAAACTAATCACTAATAACACATGTAAATGCGACAATTCTACTGAACAGACTTACGACCATCTCCTGTATGACTGTACATTACTGGACGGACCAAGGACAAAACTGATTAAGGACATTAACTTACAGGACGGAACTTGGCCCACTGACAAACCCGACTTACTACTTAAATATTTTAACGAATTTGACGCATTTATTAAAAATTTGAACCTTGCAACATTCAATGAAATCATCTGATTGTACACATATGTAACTTATTACATATGTATATATTTCTTTATTTGTTTTCTTTACTTGTTTTTTTTTTTTTTTTGGTAGGTTTTTCTTTTTTATTATTATTCAATATTGTGTTAAATATTAAATTAAAATGTCTTATACATATATGTACGTAATCAAAATGCCTGCAGTATCCAAAAGGATGGCACTCGCACTTTAAATAAACTCCAACGATGGAAGGTTACGTGGAAAACAGGAAAAAAAACTTCAATTTTAGCCTCGCTGGTAAGAGCCAAAGAACTGTGTCTTCTCAGAAATCATCTCGGTAAAAAAAGAATCGTTCCTATGAAGCTACCTCATCAAATGAAAAGACTTTGAGAGATAAGGAAGGTATATGGGCGTGAGATGTAAGAGGGAATGCGAAGCCCATCTTTCGAAAAGACAGAAAAGTCTGCCGGAAAGCGAGAGCCACGCGATGGATCGGGATATAAACATGAGTGAGGCCTTCGCTGTCAAGGAAGATAAACACTCTGTCGGAATATGTATGACAACGGAAGGACTTCTTCCCTTTAGGAAAAGCATTTTTTTTTTCTTTTTACCTTGTTTGTACTTTTATGACGTCAGTCTGTTTGCTTGCTGTGAAAAATAGACGTATCAGAGGATGTGATATTATTATATATTTTACAGAGAAGTCTCTTGCTCCCTTCAAGTAGAAAACAAGTTTGACTTCATTGATAACAAAAATGCTTGAAATTAAAAGTTTTATAAATGAGTGCTTTCTCTCTCTCTTTCTCTCTCTCTCTCTCTCTCTCTCTCTCTCTCTCTCTCTCTCTCTCTATATATATATATATATATATATATATATATATATATATACCTTATCTGCTCCCTGTGGCTCTTGGAAACTGCTTCTCGAAATAGTTTCCTTATCTCAACAGATGCCTTTGACTATATATATATATATATATATATATATATATATATATATATATATATATATATATATATATATATATATATGACATTCATTACAAATGTTTCCCCTTTGAGCCTATTTGGTATAAATATCAGTTTTACGGCTTTTGGGTTTTGATAGATTTCTCAACATCTGTAATTTATAATTATTTACAAAAACAAATTTTTTGAAGAACACACTTATAAATTTTTATTTCTAAAGCTAACAACCTATGCTCACGTTACTTTCGCTGCTAATGCAATTGATAATTCTCTACCTTATAAAATACTCATCATCCAATTTGCTTAGGGAATAATAACCGAGAAGTATTTGCCTTAAACAAAAAAATAGCTGGTCGCGTCACACATCTAGAAGACTCGCAAGCACACATATACTGATATATATACGCCCGTAAATGTCTAGTCATATTGTGGGAGGTGATAGAGGGCCCTTAGTGGAACAAAAAATGTTCTCTGACGATTTTCCAAATTCTCGCCCATAAGGGAGAAAACGTCGTTTTATTGTTTTATCGAGACAAACGTGGTTTTTAGAAGAATAATCGTTGTAGCTCCGTCCCAGGCGGTTCTACTAGAAAGGAAGTGAAACCAATCGAAAGCTGAGTAAAATTACTATAAGACTAGTTGGGAGTAAACGTAAAAATGAATGAATGTAAGTATGTATATCTTACCAAAAGAAAGCTATTCTATATTTCCTGACATTTTCTTGATATTTCTTTCCAGCGTTACTCCTCAATGGGCAGGATCTGAGATTTCCGCGTTTCAGAGAAACTTCCTCATTTAACCAGCTATCCATTCATGTATCACAACCCTGTGTTATTGAAGTATGTGAACGATTTAAGAACAAAAGTTTAAAATAAAACATGGATCTGTGAAAAGAAAATTATATTTTTTTCTTCAGTTTAGTCAAAAAGCTGAAGAGAAATATTTATTTTATAAATGTTTACATAAATATTAAGTATATATTTACTTAAAACAGTAAAAAAAAATACTTCCACGAATATAAAAAACTTCCTAAAACAGTAAATAAATAAATAAAAAACAAATAAATATTTATTTATTTATAAGGCTTCGCAACTTGGCGAATCGCCTGTTCAATTGTTACATATTAACAAATTGTCAAGTTATTTTCGTACAAATGTGTTCTTATTCTAAAATGTACTAGGGAACAAAAGTTATACAATAGCAAAATAGAAAATAATGAGCACACATTTTTACATGTATTTATATTTAGTAAACAAATGGTTTACCTTGAATTGATACTAATGGCTACGCTTGTGAAACTCACTGGGATTCTCGTGAGCCCATGCGTGTTTGTTGTGGTAATTAAATATCCTATCCCTCATAAATAAGATGTACATAGTCCTGTAAAAATGTGTTCAAATGCGTTATCTAGGTATTTTTGAGGTTAATGTATGGTTGGGGTTCCTTAATGGCCGCCTCCTGGACCCAGTATTAGTTACCTGAATTAATAAATTCAAAATAAATGTGTATTTCATTTATTTATTTGTTCATCTAGACAAGAGATTATGATTTTTACAGACTCATTAAGCTCTTTACTCTCCATGCGAAACATGTACAGCAACCATCCATTGATAACACAAATACTCATACAATCACACATCCATCATAACAAACCCATAACATTGACATGGCTACCCGGACATACAGGAATTTCACAAAGTACTCAGGTTGACGAACATGCAAAATCAGCGACCCAAAAGACAACACACGACATAAACAAAATGACGTCTGATGACTTATACGTGACTGTAAAACAACAAGTATTCACTGACTGGCAAAGATACCGGACGCAAACAGATCAAAAATAAAACCAACTATTAAACCTTGGTTGACGAATACAAGTACCCTGACAAGACGAGAACAAGTATTCTTTTTCTTTTTTTTTTTTATATATTATTTTTATACCCTTATTTTTTATTTCTCTTTGTTTGTTCTAAACTCACTCATTATTTTCTATTTTGCTATTGTATAACTTTTGTTCCCTAGTACATTTTAGAATAAGAACACATTTGTATGAAAATAACTTGACAATTTGTTAATATGTAACAATTGAACAGGCGATTCGCCAAGTTGCGAAGCCTTATCAATAAATAAATAAATATTTATTTGTTTTTTATTTATTTATTTACTGTTTTAGGAAGTTTTTTTTATTCGTGGATTTTAATTAATAACTTAATCAAAGGTAGCTTGGTATCTCGTTGGTACGTCAAAAATTAAACAATTTTTACAAAATGAAATGAAATCCATCTAAAATAGACACAATACAAAAAAACAAAGGAAAAAAGTCCTTTGGCATACATCTCGTTTTAGCTTAGTTTTTTTTTTTTTTTTTTTTTTTTTTTTTTTTTTTTTTTTTTTTTTTTTTTTTTTTTTTAACGGCGCATCTACATCTTGGCCATTAGCGCCGGGCTATCTACAGGTTGCCACCCTTTTCTAATGCCAACAGCACGAGGTCGGTCACCCATTCAGGTACTGACCACGCCCGACGTTGCTTAACTTCGGTGATCTATGGGAACCGGTGCATTCAACGTGGCTATGGCCGTTGGCTTTTGGCTTAGTGCCCGAGAAAAACGCAAAAAACTAAAAGAAATTATGATAAATACGTTTATTAAAAGGGAGATCAATTTTTTTTTAAAGTACGTGTATCAAACCCACCCCTCCCCTCACCCTTTCACCCCGACCTCCTTTAACCCCCCCCCCCAAATATAGGAGTGAATATGCCTCTGATTTTTGTGTGTAATAATGAAATATTAGGTCCACTTTTGTTTACCCCTCAACTTAACGCAGAATCTTTCAACGCATTCCTCTATAATAAACTGTCGTCGTTCTTGGAGGTAGTCCTTTTGTCACAGAGATTCCAAGTCGACGGTTGTCCAGCTCACTACGGGAGGGCCGTCCGAAATTGGTTGGGCCATAACTATCCATGGCGTTGGATTGGACCTGGTGGGCCGGTATCTTGCCCTGCTCGATCTTCAGACCTTACATCTTCAGACGTGGATTTCTTCGCATGGGGATACATTAAAGATTTGGTCTACCGGGAGCCCATTGGCTCAAGGGAGTACCTCATCCATCTCATCAGATGGGCCTGGGAACTGATTACAGCAGAGCAATGCACAAATGCCATCCAGTCTGTCCCGAGTTAAATTTAAAATGTTTTAAGAATTTAACTTTAATTTTTATTAAAAATTTAAAGTGTTTTTTTTTTCTTAAGGCGTTCCAACCTTTTAGGATATTAACGCCACAGAAAATTTCAATTTTTTTTTGTGTGTGTGTTTTAGCACTTTCCACAGAAGGAAAGTAGATATTTTAAATTATGTTGGACTTACCGCTTTACATGGTGTCAGTTAATTTTTTCGAGCAAGAAATTTTGTTATTTTTTTTTGGGGGGGGGTAGGTGTGTGGGTAGAGGGAGTGGAAGATGAAACGTACTTTTAATGATTTTTATAAAGGAATTATGAAATAGTGCCTTTTCACAATTGTGTTTTAGTTTTTTAAGTTTTTCTCGGAAAGGAAGCAAATCGAGATATATGCCAAAGGACTTTTTTCTTTCTTTTTTCATCCTGCATGGATTCCCAAAGTTAGGCCGTTTTGGGGGGGGGCACACTGTGTATTTTAGATAGATTTCATTTCTTTTTCTAAAAATTTCAATTTTTTTAAGTACCAACATAAATTTAATAATTAAAATAAATATGATCCCATTGAGATCCCAGCTTGAAATTTACACAAAACTGAGATAAAATATCAAAGAAAAATTAAAAATTTTTTAAACATACGTTTTAAGAGAAATTTAAATTTTTTAAAAATTACCTTAAAATTTCAATTTTCTTAAATAAGTCATGATATATATCATTTTAATCAGCATTTCATACACTAAAGAATGCTTTTTACCACATCTCTCTAGCTCATTTCGTTTGGGGTTTATGGTCGATTTTATGATCAAGTGTCTGTCCTAAAATGTGCTTTTTTAAACAACTTAAACATTCATAACTCGGAAACTAATAAAGATAAATTTCTAAAAATTTGGATTTTGAATTGTCGTACGGGTTACTATTGATGAGCCAAATTTTAAAAAAATCAAAAAATATGAGGGGAAAATCTGTGGATCACTTGATATGGAATGACCCATATATATATATATATATATATATATATATATATATATATATATATATATATATATATATATATAATATATATATATATATATATATATATAAATATATTGTCATGTTAGGGATTATTATGTGGCCATGTGGCCACATGGTCTGGGGTAATTCAAATGTTTAAAAATGTAAAAATGTTTTAGTTATAGAAGATGGACAAGCCCATAGATTTAAAGCTATAGATTTAAAGTGATGACCAGCCCTTGTGGAAATAGGGTGAATGTATGTGGATTTATGAAAGAAGTTTAATGAGGATGGCCCTGAGGCCGAAACGTTTAAATGAGGAATTCTAATTAGCTCATTAATAAAATTGGCTGAGGTGAAGATGAAAAATAAAGTATATGTGGATATATATATATATATATATATATATATATATATATATATATATATATATATATATATTATTTTTCACGTATTTCTGACCTTTATTTACGTCTAATTATTTATTCTTTATATATGGCCAAGGTCAAAAGAATAGTACTCCAATTCTCTTTGTACTATTTATTGTTTGTACGCCCTACACGTTTCGTGGCCTTTATGCCACCTCCTCAGGGGCCATTACATCCCTATGTGTGGATAGCTCGCCACCCATACTAAGACTACTCAGTCTTAAGTGTAGGGCGTACAAACAATAAATAGTACAAAGAGAAATGGAGTACTATTCTTTTGACCTTGGCCATATATAAAGAATATATATATATATATATATATATATATATATATATATATATATATATATATATATATATATATCCACATATACTTTATTTTTTATCTTCACCTCAGCCAATTTTATTAATGAGCTAATATATATATATATATATATATATATATATATATATATATATATATATATCCCAGAGGGTGAAACAAAATTCAGTCTTCCCACAAATTTTCTTCATTTTGCACTAGGCCTTTCAACACAAATGTGCCATCATCAGGTGCTAAAAACAAATAAAAACATGCATTAATATTGTTTGACTCCTTAATAACAATTAATGTTGTTTGACTGTTGTTGGACAGTAATTAGTCTAATTAATAGTTAGAATTTATAAAGCAAACGGTGAAAGTATAGATTGGAACATAATGTTATAATTAATAGTTAGAATATATGAAGCAAACGGTAATAGTAAAAATTGGAACATAATGTTATAGATTACAGTTTTTTAGTAAATAATTACAAATTCATAAACTATGGTGTCTAAATGAAGTTTTTAAAATAATATAACTTTATATTGTATTATTACTATAGCTATAATACCATATATGTGCATATATATCCACATATATACACACACACACACACACACACACACACACACATATATATATATATATATATATATATATATATATATATATATGCATATACACACATACATACACAAACACACAAGGATACATATACATTTATATACATACGACTACACACACACAGACACACACATACTCACATATACATACACACATCCATATACACAAAAGGGACATAATATTTTTGCTAACTATTGATAGGTGGTGCTCCATACCGTACCTTGGAGCATTGTCGGAAAAAATAGCTAATATTTTAAAGAAAACTGGTTTGCGTGTGGCTTTCAAGAGCAATGATAACCTAAAAAATTACATTGTTAGTGTAAAGGACCCTGTAGACTTAAGAGACCGCTCAGGGGTTTATAAAATATGCTGTGGAGAGTGTGGCGCATCTTATGAGTGAAGGTCTTCTCGGAAGCTAAGGGTACGGTGCAAAGAGCATTTACGAAAAGGGGAGTCCGTTTTCTATGAACACCTTATAAAGGAGAACCACCTTAAGGCCCCTCATACGATGACCCTATTAGCCAGAGAACACGACTTCAAAAAAGTAAAAATATTAGAAAACATTTTTATTAAATTAGAAACCAGCAAGAAGGATAATTTAAACATCCAACGGGAAGTAGTGTGCCCCTTTTTGTCAAGTGAACCTCTCCCGTCGTTTATGACTAGTCCCACCCTCACCAGTCCTAGCCCGAACACAGCCCTGGTAACAACTATCACTGCACGGAGGTAGATATAATTTCACAATTGTAATTATACATATATTATATAGTTAGCAAAAATATGATGTCCCTTTTGTGTATATGGATGTGTGTATGTATATGTGAGTATGTGTGTGTCTGTGTGTGTGTAGTCGTATGTATATAAATGTATATGTATCCCTTGTGTGTTTGTGTATGTATGTGTGTATATGCATATATATATATGTGTATATATATATATATATATATATATATATATATATATATATATGGGGGGCGAGGTTAGCTCAGTGGTAGAGCACTGGACTAATAAGCTGGAGGCCTGAGTTCAAATCCCGAGCAAGCACTAAAGATTTTTTCTTCTAGTGTCTTCGTTCATGGGTTGAATTCGGCCTCCCTGACCGTCCCTAGGCTAACCCAGCCTTTAATTAATTTAATAATGGGTACCTTGGTTGGTGCTAATGACTCTAGAAGTCGAAGCAGCCAAGGGGAAAATCAGGCGGCCGGAGCATAGTACTGACCACACTATCTGCCTAGTGTGCCGTATGGTCATGAAACAGATGCCTCTATAGTATCTGCCCCTCAGGGCCCTCGTGGCCTGTTACGGGACTGATTTTTTTTTTTTTTATATATATATATATATATATATATATATATATATATGTGTGTGTGTGTATATGTGGATATATATGCACATATATGGTATTATAGCTATAGTAATAATACAATATAAAGTTATATTATTTTAAAAACTTCATTTAGACACCTTAGTTTATGAATTTGTAATTATTTACTAAAAAACTGTAATCTATAACATTATGTTCCAATTTTTACTATTACCGTTTGCTTCATATATTCTAACTATTAATTATAACATTATGTTCCAATCTATACTTTCACCGTTTGCTTTATAAATTCTAACTATTAATTAGACTAATTACTGTCCAACAACAGTCAAACAATATTAATTGTTATTAAGGAGTCAAACAATATTAATGCATGTTTTTATTTGTTGTTAGCACCTGATGATGGCACATTTGTGTTGAAAGGCCTAGAGCAAAATAAAGAAAATTTGTGGGAAGACTGAATTTTGTTTCACCCTCTGGAATTAAGCAACCCCACTACCGGAAAACATCAATAAAATATATATATATATATATATATATATATATATATATATAATATATATATATATAATATATATATTATATATAATATATATATATATATATATATATATATAATATTTATATAATATATATACATATATAAATACATATATTCAGATATACATACAATATTTTTATATTGGATTCCAGCAAATGTTTTCAGAGCTAAGTAATGGTCAACTTCTCTTAGGGTAAGAATCTGATCAGTAGTGCCCGGAAGTTAGGCAAAATGCCTTTTTTTATCTGACTGGATATATTCACGAATCAGTTAGAGATAAATATATTTTCGTGCATTTAGGAAGTGTAGTGACAATTTGTTGTTGCCTTTTTTTGCCTACTTTAAGATTTAATGCCTTTTTTTGCCTTTTTTGATCGTTATACAATTTGTTTTCTGCGATTTACACATTTTAAAAAGCGTATAATCAATTTCCATACATCAAAGACAAAAAAGGTTGCACAAATTAAATTAGACATTGCCGTCACAAATATCTATCTAGAATCCTGTAAAACGTTTATTTGTTTCAAATGGTTCCACAGTAGCACAGTGTTCACAAATTTATTTAATGTTACTCTGGCCGGATGGAATACAGGATGATTATGAACCTCATTTTTGTCACAGATGCGGCATTTTACATGGAAAATGCAGCTAAAGCCTTGAATGTTGTCTTTCCTAAAATGCTCCACCTCACATGTCTAGCACATGGTCTGCACAGGATTTACGAAGAGATAAAATGTTTGTATCCTCACGTGGATAAGTTAGTTTCGAGTACCAAAAAAATCATCCTAAAATCACCCTCCAGAATTCGGGTTTTCAAGGTCGTGGCACCACAGCTCCCTTTACCTCCACAGCCAGTTCTCGCCAGATGAAGAACCTGGATCTCAGCAGTCATATATTACAGCAACAATATGGACGATGCATGAGGTAGTTTTTGTCATATCAGTAGACATGTTGGTTCAGTTCGCGAGGTAAAAAATGTTATTGGGCTGAACAATGATCTGGCATTTATAACAGCACATTATAGTGTGATACCGGAAGCAATCTTGAAGTTAGAGAAAAGAGATGAATCGCTAGTATCATCTATAAGCACCTAGAGGAAAAGGAAGCAGTGTTAGGGAAAAGTGTATACATGCGAGTGCTAATATGGACGTTGAAAAAATTCATAATCTTCTGATGTGTGTCTGTTCTGACTAACCTGTGTGCATTCGAAATAGGTTGTTTCAAATTTTGCCAATCACTTCAGTTGAAGTAGAACGTTCCTTTTCCATGATGAAAAACATTCTTTCAAACAAGCGTCTATCGTTGAGAGTTGATATTTAAAAAAGCATCTTGTTGTGCTAGTAACCAAGAAAAGTAAGAGTAAGTACGCTAATTATGTGATAAATCGATAATAAAGAAATGAATGACTATTTAAAATACATATTTTCATTAATAATGAGAGATTCCTCTTTGCCTTTACTCCTAATAAATGCCTATTTTAATTACGGTGCCTATTTCCATTCTTTCAAGTGCCTTTATGCCTGCCTATTTCTACCAAAAATAAATGCCTAACTTCCGGCCTCTACTGATCAGATTCAATATGGTCCCATCGGGCTAAGTCAGTAAATACCATTCATCGATAGTACATTGAAAAGTATATTACGTAGAAATATAATTTGTAAATTTGAAAGTTCTTTACTTTTTCAAAATCATCTTTTTTATCCCAATATTTTTTAAACATTACATTTTTATTATTGATGTTTTTTTCTGTGACCCTTGAAAGTTTTTATACTTGCAGATATTATTATTATTCCTCTAAGTAGGTTTGTCTTAATTTATAATATTATGAGTTTTTTGCCCAAGCACTTGAAATATCATGTAGGATTACTGCTCCAGAGCCCTAAAAAAAAACAGATTTACTCTGTGAGTAAATATATTTCCCCTGTTTGCATGCTTAACCAGCCTTACTCGAGAAAGCAAAACACATTTGAATCTGCTGAAATAATTATAGACTTTCAAAGAATACCGGTCGCAAAAAAATATCTGTGCATACTTTTGTGCTTAGTTTATGACGGGAAAGCCTGCAAGTTTCCTTGATGGAGATTACATTTGCCTAAAGCTCTTTCGAGTACTTCCAGGCTCGCTAATGAGGGAGGAGTGGAAAGTCGGGGAAGGGAAAAAAATACAAAAATAATAATGAAAAAAAAAACAACAAAAATCACAGAAAAGCTAAGGGGATGGAGAATATGAATAAACATGACTGAATAAATTTGGCTACTTTTAAAAAGCCCCCTTTCCGGACTACAATTCATGAGATTGTTGGCAACACATTGTTTATTTATAGTAGAGTAACTCTGAGCCCGAAGAAGTGCCACCCCCACTGGAGAGATAGGGCGTGATTAACGACGAACCACCCCCAACGTCTAATGACCCTTTTACATCCAACCCTCTAGGATCTTCTTCCCGTCTTCTTATCTCGGTAAGCCGCCTTCCTTCTTCCTTCGGCTCTACAGCATCCCAATTCGGATCTCTATATATTCTCTCCCTCTCCCTCTGGAGAACTGAAGACAGTATAGAGAAAGAAATAGCTCTCAATTAGGCAAACAGATATAATCTATCTTCATCCTAAGAGCTAAGGATGAAGATACATTGACCTTTAGAGAGATTAATAACTCCAGATCCAGGAGCTCCAGGTAACTGGAGTGGTTTAACCTTTGAAGGGGCTGTCGAGCCTTTCACTGTAACCAATGAAGTTACTCGAGTAAACCAGTAGTACATTTACACCTAGAGATTTTGATCAATCTATATTTATTTGAACCAACAAAAACAGGTTTTTGGTTAAGAGAGGAAAAAAATATACATTAATAAAATAAATAAATTAAAAATAAACAGAATATTTTAGAATTAGAAAATAATGGTATGTATCAGGGGGTTGATCAACGTTGAACTAAGTCTTTAATATTTGTTGTCAGTAATTTAAAAGACATTTTTCACTCCGGACGATAATCGTGAGTTCGATTTCCACTATGGGGTGGTGGCTTTTCTTTAGAAAAAAGAAAAGACATTAGCCCTATCCTAGATAGAAAAGGGTGGTGACCTATAGATAACCTGTCCTATAATTCTTAGTTAATAATAATAGACGTTAGTAAAAGTAAAAGACATTTTGAAACACATACGTAACGATAATAATGTTTTTAAATATGATAATTTTGATTTGAATCGTCTGAAGCTTTCGTGTGGTTCTCTTTTAGTTGCTCATAAGCACTGTAAGTGCTAAGTCTTGTCCCCAGTAAGGTCCTTTCATCTCTGGAGTGTATCTTGTTCAAGAATTTTGTTTTATTCGTTAGTTTATTTTTTTTAAATTCCTTGTCAGAATTATAGATAGCCCATACGCAATATTTGGAGTAGCTGGCTCCTGTATTGTTTTTCTAACGTATCATTTACCGCTTGATATTAATAAAGCCCATTTCTCCACTCACAGCGCTGCAAATCTTTATAATTATATCCTTGGTTACTTCTAACATTTTTTAAAATCATTACTTTACTATTCTTAATAAAAAACATTACCTCACTTCTTTCTTTAGATACTAGCCAGTAAAGAGTTTATTTTATTTGTCTTGGATGATAGCCTATTAAGTGTGTACATGTGATTACGTAAATTATTATCTTGATACTCAGGTTCATATGGTTTTTTTTTCTTTGTTTACAGGTATGTTGCTTCTGTATTTACTTCCCTACCAGAAAATGTAAGTTTAATATAATTTCCTTTAAAGAAATAAAATTGAGTATTAACCTACTGTTTTCCTGATTATATACGAGACTCATATCAGACTTCCATGGATCCACGCGTTGTATTATACAAAGAAACATATAATTTGCTGTGTATAGCTTCTGTATTTTAATTAAGTCTTATCATATATAAACCATTCATACGTAGTAAGGTCCATAAGTTTCCGGCCTGGGATAGAAGGAAAGATGAAAAAAAACTGGTATTACTGTTTTTCAATATATTCTCCTCTAAGTTCAACACACTTAATACAACGCTTTGGCAACATTTCTATACCATGAAAAAAGAATTTTCTTCTTTGTTAAAAAAATGTTCTTCCACTGCTGCTTGGAGCTCTTCGTCGGTGTTAAATCGCCTTCCACGAAGGTCAGATTTTAACTTTGAGAAAAGGTAGAAATCGCTAGGGGCCAACTCTGGGCTGTAGGGTGGATGAGAGATTTCTTGGAATCCACAGTCCTTCACAGCGGCCTTGGAAATCAATGCTGTGTGGACAGAGGCATTGTCGTGAAGGAGGCGGACACCTCTGCTTAACTTCCCTCGCCTCTTCTCTTTAATGGCGTCTCGTAACCGGTGAAGTAGGGCTGAATAATACTCACCATTCATTGTGGTATTCCTTTCTTTAAAATCTATCAGTAGTATGCCTTTACAGTCCCAAAAAATTGTGGCCATTACCTTTTTTATTGACTGCGTGACTTTTGCCTTTAAAGGAGGCGCTTCTCCTGGTCTTCTCCATTCCTTGGACTCTCTTTTGCTGAGTGGGTCATAATATAGAACCATTGTCTCATCCCCAGTTACAATTGAGTCCAAAAAATTCCTTGGGTCGGCATTATACTCGCGTAAAAATTCATTGCAACAGTGAACTCGTTCCTGTTTTTGAGCAGCTGAAAGAATTTTTGGAACCCATCTTGGACTAACCTTGTTCATATGCAAATGTTCTTTGATGATCCTCAAAACACTTGGTTTCAAAAGCCCTAACCTCGCTGCTATTTCCTTGGTTTTTAGTCGCCGGTCAGACAGCAATTCAGATTCCACAAGTTGGATTGTTTCAGAAGTGACAGTTTCCAATGGGCGACCGGGACGTGGGTCATCTTCTAGACTTTCTCTCACTAACTTAAATAATTTTGCCCATTCTTTCACTCTGGAATACGAGGGGGAGGACTGCCCGTATACACAATCCAAGCGCTCTTTAATTTGCGCAGGAGTAAGACCCTCTTTACAAATGAATTTAATTACCGCACGGTACTCGAGTTTGAACATTGTAAAAATGGGGAGTTTCCTTCAAGGCTGGACACTGACTGACAAGTATGAGGAAGTGCGGGCGATGGGTATGGAGTGAGCAGGCATGGACCTGCATAGGCGTGCAGGTCCCGGCAGGGGAAGCAGGACAGGCCGGAAACTTATGGACCTTACCTCGTACATGTCTACCGTACAATTCTCCTAACAATAATCTCTTCTGCGCAAATAAATAATAACAATAATAAACTTAATATATATATATATATATATTTATATATATATATATATATATATATATATATATATATGTATATGTAATTAATAGGAAATAATATTTCAAGTTTCTACTCAAAGTAACGATAACTCGGTAGACGGGGTCTCCCGTAGTCTTGTGGCTAGCGCGCTGGATTCATAAGCGGGAGATGGTGGGTTCGATCCCTACCGGCGGCAGGAATTTTCTCATCTCAAGGCTCACTGAGAAAATTCCTGGCTGCACCCTGGAGGCCAGCGCTAATGGCTAAGATTTGTCGAAGCGCCGTTAAAAAAAAAAAAAAAAAAAAAAAAAAAAAAAAAAAAAAAAAAAAAAAAAAAAAAAACTCGGTAGTAGCACCATTGAAACTCATTACACAAACAAAAAACAATATCATCATTCTTCAATCATTGTTTCTACCAACTGTATATATAACTTCTTTTTTTGGGGGGCTTTTTAATGGCATGTCAACCCTTTAAGGTCATTAACGCCAATCCTTTGATTGATAATTATTGTTTAGAGATTACACATATACATAGATACACACTTACACACACACACTCATATACACACATACATCCATATACGTACATATGCATATCAGTGTCATTTAGCCATGCTTACGGAGGTATTTTTAATTTAAGGTGTAACTAAATTTTGTTGTATTGAATTTTGATATAAGGTTGAATTAAATTTTGTCAATTAACTTCGAGGCATTTAAAAAGTTGAAAAGTCGCTCTACTTGATTACTATCGTCGCCTAGAATTTCATCTAAGGAGTCAGGTAGTTGGTGTTGTTCTTTTAGTTGCTCATAAGCACGGCAATTCGTCAGAATGTGTTTAACTGTGAGTAGCACATTGCATGAGCTGCAAATTGGTGGTGGTTCCTTTGACATGAGAAAGGAATGGGTGAGGTTTGTATGGCCAATTGTCATACGGGTTAACACCACTTCCTTTCTTCTTGTGCCATTTGTTGATGTCTTCCATGATTTAACACATCTCTTTATTTCTCTGAGTTTGTTTTCCCTTACTTGTTGCCAAACAGTTTGCCATGTATTCCAAATCAAGTCTTTCGAGTGGGCCATTAAATCAAATTTTGAAACTTTATAGAAAGGCATACCTTCTCTAATTGCTTTCCTTGCCAAGGTGTCAACTTGTTCATTTTTATTTATTCCGCAATGTCCTGGAATCCATACAAATGTAACCTTTTGTTCCTTTAAATTTAGCTCGTAAATTCTTTTAAATATATTCACTATTATGGGATGCGATGAATATGGATCACCTATAGCAAGGAGAGCAGACAGAGAATCTGTAAATATTGTTAAATGGGATTTTGTTGGAAAATTAATATTCAGGGCTTTGTCAATTGCTAGTAGCTCAGCTGTATAGTTACTGCAGATCGCTGGGAGAGCGAACATACAGGATCCTGATGAGCTAAGTACTGCAGCACCAACTCCATTGTTGTCTTTGGAGCCATCCGTATATATTTCATTACCTTCAGGGAGTCTGGTTTTTAATTTTTTATATTCTGTCACAAATATGTAAGGATCTGTGTTGTTGTTATTATACTTTGCTAGCGTTAGGTTAATAATAGGATGTGGTAATTTCCAGGGCTCTATGGATGAAACAGAATCGTGATCTATGGCTGGTATTGTTATATTATGATCTATTAATAATTTGTTTATTCTTGTAGGGAAAGATATTTGGGTTAGACGGTTTCTAACATTATTGTAAAAGTATGGATTTAGAGGATGGTGTTGTGAAGCTCTAATTGAGAAATAGTAGCTTAGCATAAGCTGGTTTCTCCTGTACTGTAATGGGAGTTCTCCTGCTTCTACATAGAGACTCGAGATAGGGCTCGATCGGATAGCTCCGGTTGCAAGTCTAAGTCCGCTATGATGAACAGTATCTAACGTCTTTAGTGTTCTACTTGATGCGGAGTCATAAGCCATGCAACCGTAGTCCAATTTTGCTCTAACAAATGCTTTATAGAATAGTAACATGCATGTACGGTCGGAAGATTAAGTATCCTGTGAAATCAATGTTATATGCTGATGATCTTGTGATCTACTATGCAGATAAACCTTTTGACCGGCTCCACACAACTATCCAGGAAACACTAGATTCAATCAACATCTGGCTTAAACAAAACGGGTTTGCAATCTCCACCGATAAAACCATTAGCGTCCTATTTTCCCGCAGAAAAATAAACACTAATGTCAGTTTGTACATAGATAACACACCAGTCAAAACTGCCGAGAGCGCTAAATTTCTTGGGCTGATCTATGATAGGGGATTGAATTGGACAGCTCATATCAAGGCCCTAAGAGCTAGTTGCCTAAGAAATTTAGACTTACTCAAATGTCTTAACTCTACTTCTTGGGGTGCTGACCGTACATATATAACTTTGATAATGTGCTATCCTTGGTTCTTGAGTTACCCTTCTCATGATTAACCCGCACAGCTGTCCCTGCTTGCAAATTGCTGTGTAAATATTTATCGAATCCATGGGGGCATTTATCTGAACATAAATACTGACTGCCCCTTCGGTACAATGTCAGTATCAGAGTTGGGCATTATTCAATACATTTTTTATTCAATGATCATTCAAATAAATTTTATTGAATAATAATTTATTCATTGATTACGTTATTCATACACCTGAATTTTTTTATTCTATGAATAACAAGGTTGGATCATTATTCAATAATTTTTTATTAAGTAAGAATTCATTCATTTATTCAGTTATTCATTCACTGATTTTTTTTTTAATTATATATATATATATACTTTTTCTTCCATTGTTGACCTTAAACTCAATATACTTGTTTTTTATGACCTATTGGCTACAAAAAAAAAGTATATATATATATATATATATATATATATATATATATAAATCACGTCACTGCCCGTCAGTTTGTTCTTTATACAAAACCAGACCGTTTGACCGATTTTGACCAAACTCTGCACATTGGTAGGTCCTTGATCTGGGGAGTCCCGTAGGCTAATTCAAAAACGTCTATTAGCTGTCTGTCTGTATGTTTGTTCCTTATACAAATCCACACCGTTTGACCGATTTTGAACAAACTCGGCACACAGGCAGATCTTGATCCGGGAAGTGTCGCGGGCTAATTCAAAAACGCCTACCAGCTGTCTGTCTGTATATTTGCTTCTTATACAAATCCACACAGTTTGACCGATTTTGACCAAACTCGGGACACAGATAGATCATGATACGGGTTTATTCAAAAAACGTTCAGACGATGTGGAATTGTATAAGGAATAAACTTACAGACAGCTGGTAGACGTTTTGTAATTAGCCTACGACACCACCCGTATCATGATCCATCTGTGTCCACCAGCTGTCTGTATGTTTATTCTTTATACAATTCCACATCGTTTGAACGTTTTTGACTAAACTTGGGACACAGGTAGGTATTGATCTGGGAACTGTCTTTGGCTACGTCAAAATAGTGTGCGTAAAACGAAAGCGTAAGTATGTGTGTACTACTGCAGACATCTGGTCTGCAAAGCGCAGACTTTTTTTGGCGTGACTGCTTACTGGATAGACAAAAATTTTAAAAGGTAGTCAGCTGCCCTTGCTTGTCGCCCATTTCGAAATTCCCATTCATATACGATAGAATATCATTTATGTTGAGTGATATCCATGCGGAATTCAAATTTGACGAAATTATTGGATTTTTCAAATAAAAAGTTTTAGAAGAGGTAAATGCACTAACGGAGGTGACACCTACAGCTCGCCTATCTAAAGTTAATGATTTTTTTGATTTTGGAAATGTCGGTACTGTAACAAGCGACGATTCTTTTACGAAAGCAGAAGTCCAGGGTTGCAATTTTTTATAAATCAGGAAGAAGTGAATGTTAAATTATGTTAAATAATTTTATATATATAAAAAATGTGTTTATGAAATTTAGCACGCCCTTGGCGACATCTGCGTCAGTTGAAAGACTGTTTTCATTCGCTAGCAAGACAAATACTCCCAAAGCACATAAGCTCAGTGATGAACATTTTGAAAAGAGAGTGATCCTGAAATCTTATTTGAATAATTAGTTCACTTATGATAGTAAAACGTAATTAGGCATTATAATTTTTTTTTTAAGTAATGGCTATTATAAGCCTATCATTAACATTTAATTTTCATGGCATCAGTCATTGGAATATTCCTTTTTAAAGTTTCAAGTAAATGTTCACTTTTTATAACATAATTATGTGCTTGTTTATTGAACATTATACTTGTCAATTTATTATGAGTTTAAAAAGTAATTTGTGATATTTGGGTTGATGGGAAAAAGTAGGTACATTTTTCTTCTTTGACGAGTATTGTACCCAAAACATATTTTTTTAAGGTTTCCTTTATGTAAAAGAAATAATGAATGTGAAAGTTTGTCCTGTAAGAAAAATAATTTACTTCATTATTATCCATTATGAATTTCCGTCATTATTTACAAATTATTATCAACCAGGCATCTTTAATTTTTACCAAAATTTTTACAATATATTAGTTACTTGCTTTTAAAAATAATATTTTATTTTAAAATTACATTATTATTATTTTATATTAAAAGTACACATTATTTTAAATGAATATAAATAATGAATGAAGAAGAAAAAATAGTTAATTATTCATTAAACTAGCTGTTACCCGGCGTCCATGCTACCCTACTTTCTGCATCTAGAACAGCAACAATAAATTACAAACCTAATATTAAAATCTAATAACATAAATCTGAAACTCATTGGGTTCACAGTTACGAACCTGTGACCTCCGAACTGTGAGTCCTAGACAAATGTTACCTAGCCTGTAACACCCCCCGATCACGACCTACATGTGCGCCCAGTTTGGTCAAAATTGGTCAAACGTTGTAGATATGAATAAGGAACAACCAGGCACGTTTTTGACCTAGCCTATGACACTCCCCGTATCAAAACCTACTTGTAAATGGTTGTTGTACCACTGAACTACCGAGGAGTAAACCCACCTATGTGCCAAGTTTCATCAAAATCGATCAAACTGTGTGAATTTGTATAAGGAGAAAACATTCAGACAGACAGCTGGCAGACGTTTTTGACCTAATCTATGGCCACTCCCTGTATCAAGACCTACCTATGTTCCGAGTTTGGTCAAAATCGGTCAAAAGGTGTGGATTTGTATAAGAAACAATCATACAGACATACAACTGGTAGACTTTTTTGACCTAGCCTATGACAACCCCCCTATCAAGAAATACCTGTGTTCCAAGTTTGATCAAAATCTGTCAAACGGTGTGGATTTGTATAAATAACAAACATACAGACAGACTGCTGGCAGATTTTTTTGACTTAGCCTATGATATTCCTCGTATCGAGACCTGACAGTGTGCCAAGATTGGTCAAAATTGTTCGAACGGTGTGGATTTGTATACAGAACAAACATACAGATAGACAGCTGGTGGACGTTTTTGGATTAGCCTACGACACTCCCTGGATCAAGACCTACCTGTGTTCCAAGTTTGGTCAAAATCGGACGAAGGGTGTGGATTTGTATAAGGAACAAACAGACAGACACGTGATTTATATATATATAAATATATATATATATATATATATATATATATATATATATATATTCAGTAAACAATATCACTCAAATATAAATTTATTTATTCAATAAAAATTTTCATTGAAATAAATCATTTTTATTCAATAAAAATTTTCATTCAAATGAATCATTTTTATTTAATAAAAATTTTCATTCAATAAATCATTGCTATTCAATAATGAATAAAAATAAAAATTTACGTTATTCATTGATTCACTGAATAATGAATAAAAAATTATTCATTATTCAGAATGAAATATCAAATTTATTCATTATTCTGAATGATTTTTGCCCAACACTGCTCAGTATACACTGATGTGAACACTATAATTTGTCCTTTACCCCCCCCCCCCCAAGTCGTTAACAAGCCATCGATTGTTGGCTGTATTGGAATTTTGGACCTGTCTCGCTCCTTACCGAATGAAAACTTGCTTGTTATGTCAGATCAATAATGCAAATAGCGATTACGGAAATACACATTTCATTAATCTCATCTGTCAGAAATATATATATATATATATATATATATATATATATATATATATATATATATATATATATATATATATTTTTTTTTTTTTTTTTTTTTTTGCGAAAACTATATGATGGATTACTTAAAGTTAGATAATATCTGGCGTATAGTTTAGTAAGATCGAAATGGTACTTCGTTATATTATCTATTTCACGTATCACATATATTTTGTTGAATCGACACCAGAAGGTTTTCGCAAAATAAGTTTCCATTTAACGCAATTATTTTGGCGCTACGGTGCTAGATAAAACACAATAAAAATATTTGAACTAAGTCCATCACGCAAAATTGCAGGTGCATAACTAAGCCCATTTCTCAGCATATTGCTCAGTTTACGCCGCATCCCTGATGTATGAGCTTCAAATAACCTATTTAATCCAAAACAAACATTAACCATTTTTTGTATTTAAATTTCAAGGCCCACTTATATATAATTTTACTTCTTTGTAAATTTTAAGAATATGATTAATAAACCCAGTTGGCCCTATCTGCGCTCAGACATCTATTCCCATATGCTATTGTTCTTGTCTTCGCCGAACAACAGACGACGAAGTCAGAATTGTAATCGTGTAATCGTTATTTTAAATGTAAAGTAGGTATTCTTATAAAGATTATTTGTCTTATTTCAAATTAAGGCTCCTAATTCAAAAATTGTGTGATATCTATAATATTCAGCAATTTCGTGGTTTTGCCGGATTTTTATCTGCCAATATGGACGTCCCTTCGAATATTTGATTATAAAAACCATCGGGTTGGGCTTCGGAGTGATTGATCGGGAATTTAAAGCGAGGCGAGATCAGTGGATTGAATCGAAAGCTGGGGTATAAAACGTCGGGTGGGAAATCTCCTATCAGGGTAGAATTTATTAAGCGACAGCTGTGAGGTAGAATAAATAATAGGAGGATGCCGACGGTGTTCGCCGGTAGATGGAGCCACTGTGCCCTCCCTTTCTGAATAATGTAAAGTGCCCCTGATGGTGTGTGCTTTAATACCTTACCTCGCTGGTAGATCTTCTCTCCTACCTCTCTGCTTCTTACTCCTTGTACTTACTGCGTTCGATTTCCACTTTTCAAAGGGACTCCTCCTCTTCTTGTTAGTATAAAAGCCTTTTTAAAAGCACACGTGCTTCGATCGTGAACGACGTAAGATACATTTGATCCCCGCATGCTTGTAGTGCAACAAAACTTCTTTTAAAGGCGCCAACTGTTATCCTTCTTTCGAAGAAATTTCTCTTTGTTCTGTAACGCATTACCTCCGCCATATTGAGAAAGGCTTCCAATATGAAGTGGCGTCCATTTAGTCCAAGCTATTTTGTTACCTGGACCTTAACTTATATGTATTTATATATATATATATATATATATATATATATATATATATATATATACGATATGTACTATATGTATATTCGGAGAGAGGTGTACATACAAAAATCCGCTCAGCACAAAATTACAGGGTATACTTGTGCATATATTTATCTGGACAATTGAATGCAACCATGATGTTAAAACAGTCTGTTACTTAGGGTTGTGCAATAGGTCTTATATGCGTCGGTGCGGCTTATTATGGTCGGCCGTTTCTAAAACAAAATACGTAGGTGTTGCACTGAATAAGAAGTCTGGGAACAGTTGGGATTCGGTTAAGAACGAAAAAATAATGTACTGCTTTGACGATAATTTCGTTGATTGAGTAAGAATACCGCAGGTCCTTCGAATCGGACTAAAATATCAATAGGGTTCTTCGAATTGCACTCACTCGAGTATTTAATGACCAAAGAAAAAAGTAACTTAGAACCTGTCACATTATAGTGTATTATCTAAAATATACTAACTGAAGACATCTAACGCCGAAAGTCCTACCATGTATGATTTATTATGGTATGCATAATTTATTTACTGTCAGCATTCATTGGTTTGTAGTCCATCCATTTTTACCCATCATAAACTCTCGATATACATAACGAACAGTTGAGATTCGGTTAAGGACTACGATCAGATTCTGATTGTTGTTCCTAGCGGAATCCTTACTACTCCCTTACTTCCAAATCTAAATCTAATGACTGAAGCCCAACCAGTTTGAAACTGATAAATTTCCTTCTTCAACGATCTCTTCTAAACATCATAAGTTTAGTTTCTCAACATACCTCGCATAAAATATTTTGCTGATATCGACTAAAGTTTTAATTATAAAAGGCGAAAAGCGCTATTTTGAGGTATTTCTTTTTCATAGAGATAGCTTTGATTCCATACTGCAACCTTAGATGGCATTTGAAACTCCGGTAAACCCGGGTTGAATTTCCCCTTTCTACCTGACTAAGTTGAAATTGGGATCCGATGTGAGGACGAGTGAGGGAGAGAGCCCCCCCCCCCCCCAGTTAGCCGTCTGGGGGCTGGGGGATCCTGTTCCCAAAGGACATACACGATTCCGATTCTCCCGGGTCATATCTCCAGTTCTCCAAATCCATCTCCGAGGGTAAACGACCTCCTACAACCAACTCTACTCTTTATAGTATTCAAGATTAGATTTATAGGAAACGGAAAATTGAATAATATGAAGAATTATCCTTCCAACTGACAAGAATTAGAAACATTCAAGGTATTAATGTGATCCTATTTTTCTTTCATGTAACGTGATAATTTTTAAGGATTTAAGGAAATTTCTGTAATCCTAAATTCCACAAGAACATAAAGGAAAAATTTCTCCTAGATAAATCCTTACCAGTTTGAAGTTTTCTTAGATAGGAAGCTTTTAAATGGTAATATGTATAGACAATCAGCTTCTTTAAAACGGTTTAAATTTACTGGAGAACTTACTTGGGGTCACTTTGAGGTGTTGAAGCAGTATATGCCACCACTACAACACACACTTACAAAAAGTAAAAAACGCTAAAAACCGTTAATGACAATATTGATAATTAAAACAATTAAAGACTGCTCGAGATAAATAAGCGAAACAAAATCCAGATGTACATAGAAAATCAGTGGCCATTTACAAACAAAGTATGTAGTAGCGTTAATATTGACGATTCATTATTTAAGGCAATAAAATAACTACTTATCTCCCGACGTGAAGCACGGGTAGTCAGATAGTTCTTAATAAATGAAGTTCAAATTTTCAACCTTTCAGGGCAGCCCTTTAAAAGAGTATTAAAAGAAAAACACGCTATTTTACGAGATGCCCTACCGAACCCAGGCCTTTATAAGAAACCCAGGCCTTTATAAGTCTCAAACGATCTAGGCTGTGAGGTAGTGACTTCTTTAAAAATAGTACTTTGGTAATAGATTTTAATTATAAATTATTTATAACATTATAATAGTCCGAGAGCTGGCAACGCACTTTTCATGAAGTGTTTTATGCACCTTGAAATTTTGCTATAATATACCTCTTAGGTAGATAAGAAGGTAAATATGTGTTTCCTGGACATACCTTGGAACACCAGGTACTGCGCATAGGGGAAAGGTGTAAAACAATATTGCCCAAGAGAAGAGTTTTATTCAGAAACCAACTATTATTAATGAAAAAAATGGCAAATTAAGGCATTTTTTAAATTAAAAATAAATATACAGGCACTTTTAAGGGGGGTGAAATGATAATAATAAAAAAAAAAAACTTAGTACCTAGTTTTTATTTTTAATATTAAATGAAGTGCTTTATTCACGCTGCGATTTAAACAGCGTCTTCAGTAAACATATTTGAAAATAATTACAAAAGGGCAGACACTTTTGTGGGGTATAATTATCTCGAAACATAAAAATAAATGCTGAATATGATAGACTGCAATACACTGCGCGTAACCGTAAGAGTGAATGGCAGCCCCGCGTAGTTGTGGTTATTCTCTGCGCTCTCATTGGTTCTTGCTCATATGATCTCGTACAGCTGTTCCGGTTTAAATGGCAGCGCGAATAAAACTCTCATTTAATATGAGAATAAAAACAATTATTTCTTTTTTTTTTTTTTTTTACGTGTTATACCCCTTAAAAGTGTCTGCCATATATATTATTCATTGTAAAATTGTCTTAATTTTACATTAAAGACAGTTGGCTTCTGATTAAAACTCTATTTTTCGGAAATATTGTTTTGCACCTTTCCCTTATGCGCAGTACCTGGTGTTCCAAGGTATGTCCAGGAAACACATATTTACCTTCTTATCTACCTAAGAGGTATATTATAGCAAAATTTCAAGGTGCATAAAACACTTCATGAAAAGTGCGTTGCCAGCTCTCGGACTATTATAATGTTATAAATAATTTATAAGTCTGATCGTATGATGACTAGGCGCTATAAATTCTACTTTGAGGGAATTTAGAAATTTCGTTGAAATGAACATATTCGGTTTTATTTAATGTTACCTAACTGCTCTACCTCCTCCATCTCAAATATTCTTATGAAAAGAATAAAAGCGAATTTTGAAGGCCGTTTCCTGTAACCCTGTTGCTAAGCCGTAATTGCTTTGAGCATACTTGATGCGTAGACTTATCTCCTTTGTAATACTGTTGCTCAGCTTCTTGTCTGCTATTGGTAACTTCAAAGAACTCTAGTAGGAATTGACAGTTTATGAACATAAAGTTTCTCAATGCCTGAAGGTTTCAGCCATTATTCGAGCCTCGCTGAGTACAAATGTGTTTGAAGTGATGCAGACCGGAACTTTTGATCTCTACAAATGATATTAAAAAGCTATCAATTTAGCTGCCGTTTCCTCCCCGGTGAGAGAGGGGAAGAGCACTTCACCTGCAATATCATTAGGTCCTTACCATAATTTATTTTCTCTCATTTTCCCCTCTATCTTCTCTCTCTCTCTCCGTCACCTCTCTCTTCCTCTAACGTTTCCCTCCTCCTCTAGAGATAAATCTCTCTTCTTAATGTAATATCTCTTGATGGCAGCTTATTTTTCACTCCATTATAATTAGCCATTAACAGCTGAATTTCTCCCCCTCCCCGGACGAGACGGGTAGGGGTGTATAGGTAATTTATAGGAGTGGTCGGTGGCTAAAAGCAAGGAGGAGTCTGCTTCTCTGCAAATACTCCTACTTCCACTTAGCCTTAATGCTCCAATTAAAAATAGTTCCTCACCCCCGTACTACCAGAGCCTGTGTTCTCTCACTTTTCCCTTTGGTCTTTCCTCTTTCCTCTCGCCCCACTCCACCACTCGTGTTACATTGCCTTTGTACTACTAAAAGTGTTCCATTTCTTTCCTAGCCTTACAGCCTAGAGTATCCCGTTAGGCAGCCCTAGAGCACTAAGTGCAACCCTTTGTAGGTGTTTTACCAGCTTTCTGCTTCGTGTAACTCCTATGTTCCTTTTTGTCGTTGTAACTATTTTCTCAAGTTTTACTTTAGGGCTGACTTTTGACTAGCTAGCTCCAACAACAATATGAGTACCTATTTTTGTGAAAACAGTTTATGATATAATTATGTTTATCAGTATAGAAGATCACGTAGAAAAAGTGCAATAATTTACGTTTTTGGTAAGCTAATGAGGCATACGTTCCACTGTATCCTGTATGACAAAACAGGAAACTGTCCAAAAATACAAATAAACGATTTAACACCGACGTCAATCAGCCCTGCTCTATAGCTGCGAAACCTGGAAAGTAACCTATCACCACCTGAACTGTTCAGACCTTTGGCTAAGAAACAAGGAAATAAAGCGACATGATCTAAATTTAAACAACTAATCCAATGACTTCTCGAAAAATGAGATTTTAGACACCATTTTTTTTTCAAACTCTTGGACTAGTGGAAATTACTCACTCGGCCTCATCAAATTCCGCTTGAAAAGTACTATTAAAAAAAACAATTTTTTTCGATAACTCGCAGACTTATTTTACTGCTAAAAGCAATTAGATAAACAATAAGCAATGAAATAAGGGTGGAAACCTGTAGATAGCCCGGCGCTAATAGCTCAAATAGTTCATGCGCCGTTAAAAAAAAATACAACAATGAAAAGCAGGAATTTCGACGTTTTAAGCACTTATTTCTCCGACTAAGGTCTCCCTTTGGGAAATTACTTAAACTGATTTAGTTGAAACATTAGTTAGCTTTGGAATGGTTGCCTCCCAAAAACCACGATATCCAACCGTATTTGAGGTTATGAAAATATACGAAAATCCCACAACTCCTCTAGTCTATATATTATTTTTTTTTTTTTTTTGTTCTAATACATCCTTAATCCAAACGTACTAAATATAAATATCTTAATTTGGATTATTGTCAATCGTCTAGAACAATTATGAACTGAATCAATCAGATCTGAATACCCTCAAATTTGATGGTATCGCCTTAAAAATGGTTTCATTCATTTTTCTACGCTAAGAACTCTATAAAGGGCTAACACTACCTTGTGCGAACAAAATCATTCGTTTTCTTGAATTTATAAATATAAAATAAATCAATATTTTTTAATTCTTTATATCTTAACGTTTTTTATAGGATGTAAAAGTATCAACAAAAAAAAAGTTGTAATTCTTCGAAAAAAAAAAATGTGTCTGACGAACACGTTTTAATATTATTTCGAAAGATAAGGTTAAATCTAGTCAATTACGTAGGATTTTTAAAAAATATTAATTTTTTCGAAATAGTGAAGAATAATTAATTTTCTATTAAAAAAATCCGTCGGAAATCGGTCATAAAATCGTTATAATTCAATAAATTGATCCTACTAGCAAATATCATTAGGAAGCTGCAGCTAAAATTTGATCGGGCAAAAATTGAAGACGCCAGAGTATCGCGCGATTTCACAAACATAGTTTTGAGAAAACGACTTTAAAGTGTAATGCTCTGAAATGTTCATTTTATTCCTATTAAGTTTTTTTTTTTTCATACTTTCTTATAATAAAGATAAAAGAAATGAGTTTTAAGTTTGAAATGTATTGAAGAAGGACAAAAAAAAAAAAAAAAAAAACTTAACAATTATAAAGGGACCAATCGAAGGTCGCTCAAAAACTTATCTTCAAATCAACATCGCGTTCACGAAACATCGGGACTCGGAAAACCGTTTTTCCCCATTAAAACAATTATTTTTCGCACAAACACTCTTGGGTATCATTTTTGAATAGTTAAGGAACAATTTTATCCCATAAAAAAATGGTTTAAAAAAAGTTACAAGGTAGTATTAACTCTTAAAATCGTACTTGCAAGCTTACTAAGGTGAAAACATAAGCGCTACGGTTTGTTTTCACTTGTGTGCCAGATATAAGCAGCATGCAAAGATGACGCAGTTTTTGCGAGTTGGGCGAGTTGTATCTGTTCCTATGTCTTAGGGACTGACCTGTATCTCATGTACATAATATATATGAGTGTATATGTCTTATTAAGGAGTTAAAATGAGTTTGTTGTGTGAAAATGCCTCCCTAGGAAAGAGGATTGTGGGGGATGTAAAGTTGCCGAAGCCAATATATATGGAAATAGGGGCATTTTTCTACCTGGGATTTGACTGCTAAGGGTAGGGAATACTGGCCGGCGGTCAAGACATCACTCACAGGCCAATGACGTAGGCTATCTACTCCCCTCTTACCCGAGTATTGGGCGATCCGTTCCTCTATTTCATATCTTATCATATTTATAACTCGCTTAGGGGAAGAAAACAGAGATTTAAGCAAACGCGTTTTTTTTTTGTTTTTTTTTTTTTCTGTGGCCTAAGTTAAAATGCCTGGTACTCCTTTAAGAAAATCAACAACAAAATTCGTAGATGGTCTATTAATAAAAAAACAGTTTTCAATTTATTTATTTACTCTACAAGATTTCCGTACATAGTAAGGAAATTAAATAAATTAGTTAAGGTAGTTAGTTCAATTTCTTTACTATTCAGGTTTTTTTATGAGTTGTAGTAGGTTTCAATGGAAATCTTCTCAATTTATTGCAAAATATTTGACCCTCCAAACAGTACTTGTTTTCGGGATATTGGGCCTCAGAGATTCACTTTTCAATATGGGAGACAGTTTATTCTAGTTTGCTTACAGTTTTTTTTTTTTTTTTTTTTTTTTTTTTTTTTTTTTTTTTTTTTTTTTTTTTTTTTTTTTATTGAAAAATTAGTATATGATAGATAATAGCGAACCGCCAACGAGCATAGCCACGGTTAATGCACCGGTTCCCGTTGATAACGGAGGTTAAGCAACGTTGGCCTTGACCGACCATCTGCTGTTGGCAATATAAAAGGGCGGCAACCTATAGATAGCCCTAGTGTTGATACGTCGTTAAACTAAACAAAAAAAAAATAACAATCCCAAACTTGCGGTAAAACGTTTGATAGAGGAAGCGGTACTTGTTTAAAGTAGCCTAAATTATGAAATTGTTGTAGTTAAACCTAAACCAAAAGGTGCTAGGTTTTTTTACCCCATATTCGGATTAAAACATTTTTATTATTTGTGTTGCTGTGTTATAGTTTAAAAGGTTGTCAAAAGTGTTGTTAGAATTTTGAAATAGAATCAAGCCCTGTAAGACATTTCTTAATGTTAATGATTATTGCACATGTGTCATAAGAACGTAAGAGAATAGAACCAGATGAAATGTCTGCTGTGCCAAGCAGTCCATGATCATGAAAAAAAGAAACAAAAAAAAATTTACAAAGTTATAACAGAACAGAACGATAACGGAACAAAATGTCAGTTTGCTACAGAGACAGATGTGTGTATTTGACGACAGGGGAGGTTATCGCTCTAAAAAGCAGTTATCGTTAAAGAGCGTGAGTGACGGCATAGAAAAGGGCGGGAATAGGACATGAAAGCGCGGGTAGAGAACAGCTGCTGCCCATGTGCGGTGGACGGTATGTCCACAACACCGCTCAGATAGGACGAGATTACCTGTCATTAGTATAGATATTCAAGCCCGCATGACACACAAAAAGGGAGTAATCAATAAATTGAACAAACATTCATTTCAACAAACCAACTGATTGTAGGATCAATATTATAATCTAAAAAATATTGACCGTCCATTTAAACCATTCAGACCTAATATCGTCAGATATATGCGAAGTAACGAATTCGCGAACAAAAATACATTTTTTTAGACTTTTTCCATCTGTCATAATTTCGGGATTGATTTATAGAAAGTTGCCTTCCTGTGAAGAACTCATAATTGTATACTTGTAAATTTATATGATCAAGGTATTTAAAGATAACTGCACATATGGTGAAGGCTTTGCTGAATGAATCCATATTTAACTCTACTTTCCTCACTTATAGCTTTTTTTTTTTTTTTTTTTTTTTTTTTTCAAACCTGGAGTGTCGGCGAAAAAGAGACTACATCTACGGAAAAAGTACGTCTCTCAGGAGCTGCATAACTAAGCACTTTCCTCAAAGTTGGGTAGTGTCGAGTGCATTCCTGAATAATTTGCTTAAAATAACCTATATAGGTAAATAAAATAAAAACATAAATTGTTCTGCTTTTTTGCATTTTTTATGAGCAGCTGTTTCAATTATTAATGTTGTAATTTATTTCCTTCCAGAGTTTTGTGTATGCGGGGTTCTACACTACGAATTAAATACACAAAGCTTCACATTTTGATCTATTGATGTTGATGAGTTTCGCAAACCTACGTTGGGCGGAAGAATTCAATTCAAACATAGTACGTATGCCCCCCCCCTTCAGATTGACCGATTTAGTTCATTTTCTCAACACTTCTTCCTTATTAGATACCGAGGACGTATAAAGAGTTTCGTAACAATACAACAGGAATTACGACCGGTATATGGAAATTAGTAATTTCTGTCAGAAGTAAATCCTCCCTCCTAATGAACCAATTTAGTTTATTTTTACAACACATTTTTCTCTTCGGTTGACCACAACACCGAGTTTCGTTGAAACATAATACAAATTACGACTGGTATTGACAAATAACTACTTTGGCTCCAGAATAAACCCCCTATTCTAATAAACCAATTTAGTTTATTTTTACAACAAATGTTTCTCTTCAGCTGACCACAACGAGTACCAAGTTTCGTTGAAATATAACAAAAATTACGACTGGTATTGGCAAATAACTACTTTGGCTCCGGAGTAACCCCCCCCCCCCCCCCAGATGGACCGATTTTGTTGGTTAACGAACTCGTTCAATCGTTTGATGGGGGAATACTGTATACCAAGTTTCGTAGCAAAAAAACAAAAACTCAGGCCTGTATCGTGTTAACGGACACGTATATAACTATATATATAAATTTTAACTGGGGTCATTTTCGGTGTCTACCAGGTAGGATCGATAAAGATTCGAAGAAATTTTTCAAAAATTCCGTCATGAGTGCAACCTCAATAGCTACTTTCCTTCGGGGAAAGTGCTAAAAGGAAAAATGTTTTTGCAATTAGCCATGCATGATTATTTTATTTTTTTTATTTTTATTTAATTTTTTTTTTTTTAGTGGTAATTAGAACAACGGAACGAAAAATTATTTCTCCTCCTAAACCACGTATTTAACTCTTCTTATTTTTATTTGTTATACCTTTTTTACCTCTATGAAGTAGACGTTGCTCTGTGGTAATATGTTGATAAGTAAAAAGCGAAGGTTTTAAACATTCCTTTTATCTCTGTGTTAGGGACCCGGCCGTGAGTGCCAAGGGTCGTAGGTTCGATTCCCACTTGGGGTGAGGCTTTTCTTTGAAAAGAGAAGAAAATACTTTTGACCTTTTCTCGCTATAAAAAGGTGGTAACCTATAAATAGCCCGTCCTAAAATTCTGTTTAAATTAAAAATGGACGTTAAAATATAAATAAATAAAATAGCCTATTAAAATAATTACTTCGTTATGGATATTAATTTAAAATGTAAATTGTATTTAAATATTGCTATATTTTTATTTGGTTTAAAATTTGGAATGTTTTTTATATACATCCGCTCACTGAATAAGCAGTCATGTAAGCGGGCACCTCAAAATGTGCGTTGAGTTAAATTTTATGTAGTTTTATAATTTGATGGCATTGGAAATGGTTTCGTTAGATTTCCAGCAAGGGGTCTACACAGGAAATAATTTCGGGGAGGGGGGCTGGGAGCACCAGGGGTTGTGAGTAATAAGTACTAACAACGTTTAACTTGGAATATTTAGTTAATTAAAATGCTATTGCACTAAATAAAAAAAAAAATGAATTTTCTGAACTAAGTGATCTTACTTTATTTATTTTTGCCGATTAAATCAAAATTGCGGGGGGGGGGCTGCAGCCCTCTCAGCCCCCCTTATGTACGCTCATATTTCAAGCGTTCAACTACCTAATACCCCGCGATTCTATTTTGCTCGAATTCCCCCCCCCCCCCCCAAAATATGTTCCGGATGGCGAATCCTGCTGATTTAATGACTTGACGTTTCAAATCACAGAAAACATTTTATTTTTACCAAATTTCATTAAAATCGATCCATTTTTAAGCCACTTACAGATCGAAAGGATATATATATATATATATATATATATATATATATATATATATATATATATATAGAGAGAGAGAGAGAGAGAGAGAGAGACGCTTGTATATGCTAATTTTAAGCACCGTTATGTTTGTGTTGGGTTCTGAAACGTGACATTTTCTAGTCGGTATATTTGCGTCATGATGTTAACTTCATAACCGGGTTTCCTCCCTATGGAGATAAAAAGGTAACACGCTAAAAGCGTTTAAATCTGTTTACGATATAGAATTTTTATTAAGCCCGTTAAGGTTTAGAGAGAAGATAAAGATTTGCGGTAAAAGAGGTAATTGGCGTAGATTGTTATGGGATGGCGGTGTGGGTCGGCATATTAAGAGGTTTACTTAAATAGAGATTGGGTCGGGGGCCCAGAGGCTAAATTCTAATCCCCCCCCCTCTGGAAGCCGCCGACCTAATAGCTAGCCCTAGAATTAACTCGTCTGATAGTACTTACTGGATATAGGGAAGGTTCTCTTCATTTCCTACCCGCTCATGCTCAGGTTCTCATTAAAACTAGTTTATAGCAATAGGTTTTTGGCGCTTCGTTTGGGTTAATTTCCTTCATGTAGGCGGCCGACTTTAAAAGCCCCCGGCTTGGTGAAATATCGCCACTAATCCCGTAGCAGGTTGAAGCATTTTGGGAGGGTGATACTATGAATTTATAGGCCATAAAGGGGGAGTAAAATTGCCTTCTAGTATGAAAGTAAGTTACGTTATGTGCTAAGAGCTCTCCGTATAGTGCCGTATAGAACTAAGCAGTCCTTCAAATTTAAGTGCCAAATAGCAGTTTCAAGATCAGATCCCGATATCTTGGAAATACGTCCTACTCGCAGGAACTGCCTCATCTTTGTTCGTTTCTATATCCTGATCCACTGGTTAGAAAAACTTAGCCTAACAATTCTTAATATTTTGCGTTTTATAATTAAACGCCTGATTGTCGATTTTTGTAGCTGTGTTGCCCCTAGTGTAAGGTAAGCGTTTGGTAGATCATTCTTTTGGAAAATATCTCGCACCAACTGCTACTCGACGTACGTTTGAACTTGGAGGACAATTTCACGTTTCAGGACCCATAGATCAATTTCAGAAATTTGAACCTTCGTTATCTGATCTATGGGATCTGAAATGTGAAGTTTTCCAGTCGGTACTTCCGGATTGCGTCCTGTGTTCAGCCTTATAATCGAGATTTCTCACTATGGAGGGAGGGAGGAAACGCGCTCATAAGTAAAAAATAATTACTTCTCCTTCTTTATATTGCTATATTTCAATTACTGTTTATTCCTTATAAATAATACCCTTCCTAAATAATAGCACAGCCTCGTATTCACGACTCACGAATGAAAAGAAACATTGTGTGGGAAATTTTCTAGTCATTTCTTTTTTGGGGGGGGGGATTACTTTGTGGACACTGAATAATCGAACAGCTTATCTAACACCATCGCTCAGGAATTGCTGTGATATAAATATTCGTATTCTTTAGAACTGCTAAGAGTTCTACTTATTTTTTCCATTTGATGAATGTATAATGGCTCCAAGAATACTGATCTTGTTCATCTTTGGTAATTTTTATTCATTTTATGGTGTTAGTAGCTCAGTTCTCTGAAGCTCTAGATTGCAAATTTTAGCTAGGATCCCCTTATTGCTAGATACTGTTCAGCACCTGAACCTAGTGGGCATGCCTATGGTTTAAAATGCCTATCATGTGCTCACACAGATTATCAGGTCATGCTTGTATAAGCTGTGGACATATCCCTGGTTTGGTAATATTGATTTTCAGCAGATAGCCGTACCCACTATCACGAAGTAACTGGGTTAATGGGTTTCGAGATAAGCTAAACTACAAGGGGCTAAGGCTATCGCGTTGAAATATCCCTCTTTATTTCCATTAATCCTTTAAATTGACATTACTTTAATTTGGTCTTCTATGCAGTCTTTAATCTAGTAAAATATAGTAGGGACATGATACTAGTGACTTCATTTGTACGTAAAGCATCGAATTGGTTTTGTTTTTTGTTTAGAGCTTATCACCTTCGTTGCGAAGCTCTTGAAATACATAAAATAAAAATAAAGCATCGACCGATCAAGAGTTACTAACCCAAAGGCTTTCCTGTATTTATCAAAACCATCGAGAGATTTCGCTGTTTCCCAGAGGTTTTAGCTGTCACGAAGAATATGTAAAAACTAAACTTTTTTTAGATCCTTTTTATTCGCTCTATCAACTAAATCTCACGTTATTATTAGTAATATTATTTTGCTGGATTTATGTATTACGATCCATTTGTATTTTTATTCCTTTTGAATACTTATCAGCTTTAAGAACCCACGATGAAATCAAGTGATATTGTTTATCGTTGACACATGTTACAAAAAGAATATCATTTATTGAATATTAACACGTACCATGCGAGCCTGACAATGTTCAAAACTAACAAAAAATTGCTTTTATATATCTGTTGTGGCCTCAAGATTCCTGTTAAAGATATATTGTGACTAGATTAAGATATATGGACTTAGATCAGTTCCAAAAAAACATTGTGACATTGACACAACTGTGATAATCCTTATATTATTTTTCCCTTTATTTTTAAGATAATACTACCACTTTAGTCATTGTTGCGTATTTAAATATATGCATATCCATGCATTAGAACATAATATCTGGGATATATTAAATAAACAACACTTTTTAAAATGTAGAACAAAAAATTCTTGAAAATAACCTCCAACATTTTTCCGAAAATCTTAGTCGACAAAAATCCAATACGTCACACGTTTGATAATATGATAAAGGACGTATGTTGTAAAAAGTATATTAAGAAACAATCTCAAAATGAATTAATTAAATTTTCAGAAGAATGATTTAGCAAGCTGTGTGTAAAGCAACCCAATTTACTTCGACAGCAATCTTTATTTACTTATTCTCTGAAACTTTTCTTTCATTCTTTCTTTCTTTAACCAAATAGGTTGATTAGATCATTAGGTAGCTAGTATACGAACATGTAAAAATGATAAAATCTTTCTAAATTTTTCTAGAAAACAATTCTTCTTTTTTGAAAATCTCAAGGGGGCGGGACTCCTTATTTATTAAGTCTTTGTCGATGGACTATTTACTATCGCTTTTATTTCTATGAATACTGAGATCGTATTCATGCATATTGGTTTTGCTGATTTTTATATTATTTATTTATTATTTTGCTCTATCTTCACTTTTTTAATACTCCATCCTAGCGGAGGTTTTTAGGAGCAAAGGAGGTTTCAAAAGGGAAGCAAAAAATAAACGAAATTCGAGGGACGAGTAGAAAAGGGAAAGACTGAGGGAGAGGGAAATAGATGGAGAAAAGATTGAGGAAGAAGGAGGTGTGTGAGAGAGAGAGAGAGAGAGAGAGAGAGAGAGAGAGAGAGAGAGAGAGAGAGAGAGTGAGTGAGAGAGTAACAGAGAGAGGTTTAAAAGGCTGCGATAGAGCTAGCATTTTATTGGGGACGACCCCTGGTTCAGCCATGTATAACTCTTGGATTATTTTGGCAACGGCCGATAGATAGAGCCAACTGCCTTTACTCTCTCTATCTCCTACTCTCACTCCAGCTACCTATCTCTTACTCACTCCCTCCCCTCCTCTCTTGATTTTTGAATCCCTTTTCTTATTTTCGTTCTGTTCGACTATTGCTATCGTTTGTCGAACCGAATAATGCATGAACGTCGCCCTAAATTTTATGAACCATTTATCTCAGGCACGCCAAAACTTGCTATTGGCCCGCTCCCTTCTTTCATATTTCCAATTGGGATTTGGGTGTTTCCTTAAGGGCAAGCGATATAAATGCTATCCTCGAAATAGTCTTCTTGTTGCTAATCCTAATTGGGATATCCTAACAGGTTGGTGTTTTCTAAGCGTAGAATTGTCGAGATCTTTATTAGTTTAATATTAGGCCTTTCATCCACTGGAACCGAAAAGCTCCGAAGTGAATTCGTCCAAATTCGGACGAAAACGCACGAACAATCCAAACACGTGGTTGCATCATGGACTGGTCCGAAGTGCGAATCGATCCCATTCTGCTGGGATTTATAATTGCGAACGAGCGCGAAATGTCATGGTTAAAAATGGACTCTGAGAAGTTAATTTTGCTTTTGACAGGAAATATCTGTGGGACCAACGGGAAACAAAATATTTTAAAATAAATGTTGTCAAGAATTTATCGAAATGTATCCTTTCTTATTCGAAAATAGGAAAAGTGCCGGTCATCGTCTATTTGAAGGTCAGTCCACAAAATTTGTGGAAATATCTTCAAATATTTTCTCATTAAATATTCCATTTAATGGGAAAATTCACCGAACTCGTTTCCTTTGGCATTAATGTGATTCGCCCACATTTCCCGTCTTTGTTGGTGTCGCCGGAGCCGTCGATGAATCAAAGGTGATATTCCAAAGCGAAACATTTTTCATCAGAATCATGAGAAAAACCATTTCGACGACCCATCAAGTTTACTGCGAATTCGGACGAATCCTGAGGCAATGGACGAGAGGCATTCGCGCGATTTCGGACGACCGGTGTTCGCCCGAATTCGTTGCTTTGCAGTTCGCAGCTTTTCGGTTCCATTGGACGAGAGACCTTAGTATTGAGATGATATTTTCATAACCATCCAACCGGATTCTCGTATCTCCCAGTGGTAAAGTGGCTATCACGCCTGATTCTAATTTAAGATGCGGGTTTGAGAGTCCAAGAGTTTACCTTACACCATCCAACTACATCCTGCGACTAGCAGGGAGGATTGGCCTGGAGTTTACCTTACACCATCCAACCACATCCTGCGACTAGCAGGGAGGATTGGCCTGGAGTTTACCTTACATCATCCAACTACATCCTGCGATTAGCAGGGAGGATTGGCCTGGAGTTTACCTTACGCCATCCAACTACATCCTGCGAGTAGCAGGGAGAATTGGCCTGGAGTTTACCTTACACCATCCAACCACATCCTGCGACTAGCAGGGAGGATTGGCCTGGAGTTTACCTTACACCATCCAACCACATCCTGCGACTAGCAGGGAAGATTGGCCTGGAGTTTACCTTACACCATCCAACCACATCCTGCGACTAGCAGGGAGGATTGGCCTGGAGTTTACCTTACACCATCTAACCACTTCCTGCGACTAGCAGGGAGGATTGGAGGCGAATGAATCATGGTTAGTGATATCCTGAGGGGAGATAATATCTATCCGTATCACTCGCAATTAAAATAATTACAAATCAGACATATTGCTGTTTTTTAAGCTGCTCTGATTATTGTTGTAGTTCTATCCCATCTGTTTCACTCTTTTTCATCTTTCACATGATCAGTTTACTAATAACTGAGCGCAATTTGGGAAATTACTTTTTGTTTTTGTTTTTTGTAAGCTCAAAGTCACTATAAAAAAACAGAAATATAATTTATTGAGAGGAGATCGTTGACCGTTGATGATGCGAAACGTCGGCAACAATAAAACCATTTTCACTGTAAAATATAGTTTTATTAAGAAGCAATGACCGAACCCCGACAATCCCTAGCTTCGCATAAATATAATTTTCTTTTTTAAATTAAGCTAATGTTTTATTTTCTCTGTGGAAGGGAATTTGAATTATCCGAGAAGCTGCAGATTCATTTTATTAAGAAAATAATAATAATAATAAAAAACGGGGGAAATAAAGGATCGCAGTGACATCGAAGTCCAAGAAACGAGTATCAAAATTGATGTCAAGTCACTCAAAGCTTCCATTGCCAGAGTAGGACATAATAATAATCATAATAGCGATTTCGATCACGATTACGATTATGATCACAAACTCTGGAGATATAACTACGATTAAAATTATAATCGAAATTACTAGAGTGAATACGATTCCAGTTGTAAATACACCTTTGGTTATAATCACAACATTTTTCTGTGATTACGGCTGTAATTACAGCTGGTTCTGTGATTATGCATGTAATTTCACTATTTTTCTGTGATTACAATTGAAAAGCCTCAAACTCAACACAATCTGAGCTGGAAAATTGGAAAACTAGATATGAGGAGTTGAGACTTTTTCATCCGTTGGTATTACGGTAGTTACCGTTACGAATTCGGCATAAGTAGCCTGATTTATAAAAATAAAAGACGTCGGGATTAAGGTTGTAATTGGAAAATAAGTTAGGATTACGTTCATTAACGTTTTGATTACGTTCGTAATGAAATAATGGTTATGATTACAGTTGTCGTAATCGTAAAACGAATTAGTGATCTCAATATTTTTTTTTTTACAGAAAACGTTTTACAGCTGTAATTTGTAGTTAATTGTGTTTATGGTTGTAATAATGACATAATTACAGAAACAGCTGTGAATACAGTCGTAATTACTGAAATATGCTGTGATTATGAGTGCCTTGTGTGTTGTGATACAAACCGTAATCGTAATAATGAGTATGATTATGCCCAACAATGTCCATTGCAAAATCGACACGAAACTCCGTTGTGTGGCTTAATATTTCATATGTTTTAAAATGTTTGAAAAATTGATGATGTAATTGCGACTGAAACAATATTATTTTATGTCAGACCTGTAGCTGGAATCTTTGGCAGGGGGAGAAGCTAGTTTCCCGCTATTTAAATTCGTCTATATGTTTTTTTTTTCAAATCGAGATAGATAGAATGCTAACATATACTTCCATTCGCTATTACTTAATTACGATATTTTCATTCAAAAAAATAATAAATGTTTCAAGTTCAAAGACGGTTTGGTCCAGTAAATGAATTAATCTGTATGACCCTATGGCGAGAAAATTTGAAGATCCCTGTGTTTATCGTTCTAATGGTACTCCACTTATTTAATTTTCTTCATGATTATGAAACTCCGTTTATGTAGTTTAAATAGTTTAACACGAACATTCGAACCTACAGTCTTAGTGTAGAACGCATTCCTTTAATTTAATTGCAAAGGGTGCTCTTAATACAAAAAAACACCGGGCGGAGAAAAAAACCAAGGAGAAATGCAGTCAATTTGTAGGATTGGGGGAGTTTGGAAAAGAGCTGCCGTTTTTTTCATCCGCTAGGATGGCCAGCCTGTAGTGGTGTAAGTCCAATTAAGCCGCCAATAATTGACCGACACTGGGGTATTTAATTCCCCCCTCCCCCTCAGCTAACCGCCCCCGCCTTCCAGTACTACCAACCTTGATTGTTAATTAAATTCTGCCTAACTAATTATCGAAGACGGAACCGCTTTTTCTTCGCTTCTCTCTTTCTCTTCTTCTCTCTCTTCTCCTGGCCCCTTATTCCTCTTCCCCGGAAGAATGGCCGTGCAGTAGGAGGGGTAAAGAAAGCCTAACCATTTACTTTAAACAACACCCTCCTTGCGATAAATTCCAAAAGGGTGGAAGGGAGAGAGTTGATTTAACTTTCATTTGCCATTAGAAATGCACAGGGAATAAATTATTTACTTAGGAGTCCCTTTCCTTTGCCCACTTATAAATACTTGTATCGTACAAGAAGTGAATTCATTGGAAACAGACAATACAAGAAAAAACTCGTGTTCCGACATCTGCGACTTCTTCGTGCGTTTCTATGGAATGCAAATATTTGATATGGTTTCGACAGTTTACACTTTCATAAAACTGTTTCCGAAGGATATGGTCCAATCGAAATGTACATCTGAGGTGATTTTGTTGGGTGTGTATTAGTAGGCATTCGAATGAAATGTTATTGTTGTTTGTTTGTGTTTTAGGGCAAAAAACTACAAGTATATAGTCTTCTGGTATTGACCGTGTCACAAACTTCTTTGCCGACGTTTCGCTAGTCATACTGCCAGCTTGCTCAGGGCCTAGTCTGAGAATGAGGATGTTCTTCTAGTTGTCCTGTATAAATACTTGTCTTTGTATTCATCCGCGGGCGTAATCTGCTCCTCCATGTCCCTGATTGGTTGGTCCCTGTCTTGCTTGAACCAAGTTGGTGGGTTCCATCTGGACCGTTGATAGGTTGAATTTCGTTTCTTCTTTTTTCCTTAGGTTTAATCACCGGATGCCATAATTTGCTAAGCTTATACCCATCTTCTTTGTTAAAATTCTCCGGGCATCGTACTATTTCTATGGCTTCCCTAATGATCCGTTCTTGGTAGTTTTCTATTTTCGCCAGAATACTTAATTTGTCGAACTGGATTGCATGATTTGTGTTGTAAAAATGTTCTGCTATCGCCGATTTTTCAGTATTGCCAAAACGATTTTGAAACAGTTTTTTGAGGTATTTAAGAGTTTATATGACCGAACTTGGCGGGGATGTTAAACAAACAAAAAAATGTTTTTCTTAATACTTCCCATTTTATAATCATTTTAAACATTTTATATAGTTAGTTTGGTTGAATGGTAAACGAGTGATCGATTTAAAATGATTTCTCAATGTAGCTATAATTAACAAAAAAAAAAAACCTCAAGGCCAAGAGGGACAGATACGGTAGAGTTATATTATTCTTGACCATATGGCACATTAGGGAGATAGTGTGGTTAGTACTATGCTCCGCCCGCCTGATTTTTCCCTTTGAAGGTACCCATTAATTAAAGGCTGGGTGAGCCTAGGGCGATCTGGGACCCCATATCCAACCATGGAACGGCGACACTAGAAGATAAAATCTTTTGTGCACGCTCGGGTTTTGAACCTGGGCCCTCCAGTTCATTAGTCAAGTGGTCTACCACTGAGCTAACTTCACCCCCACTATAATTAACAGTGTGTTGAATATGACGAATGTATTAAGATTCTTTTGTTTTCGCTTGCCCATTAGATGGTTAATTTACATTCAGTTGACATAGAGAAATCTCTCTCATACAAAAATGGCACGAGTCAACTCCTTGTGAGAATATATCCTTAATCTATACAACAATCCATATTTATTCCCCATTTTAGTATTGCCCTGCCTTACTTACTTCCCTTGTCTTTTCATTTTTATCGAAAGTTTCCTCCCCATAAATAATAGTTGTAGGAGATTGAAATTTACTATCTACCGAAATGATTCACACCCTTCGGCTAGTAGAAGACATCAATAATGTTGACAAATGTTGTTCCATCCCCAAATTGAGCTACCGACTAATGCTCCCGATAAATTGAAAAAAGAGTTATAGGTCGGTAAGAGTTTAGTTTTTACTCCGTTCTCTTCCCCTCGGAGCGCCATTACTGCGCCGAGTTAGTTATACTTTGCTACAACTTATAGAGGGAGTATCTTCTCCCCTTGCTTCTTTTGATTCAATAATCTCACCCCCCCCCCCCCCCGCTGCTTCGACCTCCCTTTAATCTAGAAATATTTCTTGGGATTGTCCCTGCTTAGTTTAGACCGGAACAAATAATGTTACAGCGACATTTCTCCGGGTTCTCTAACTTTCTTCCTTTCCTGTTTGAACTAGTGGTGTCAGGGAATTCGAAGGGTTTCAAGAGAATTCTTCTATGGCCAAGCTTTAAGTCCATATTCCGATTTTTTTTTAGGTGTATATCTTAATCATTTGCATATGAAACTATCAAATATAACAATTATTCCCAGAGAAACCTACATCAACTAACTAACGGACCGACCCCAAAGTCCTAATAGATCATTTTTGCTGCTTTACAAACTCGACCCTTTATTTATTCATATTGAAAGAGTTACCTTGCGTATTCATCAGAGTAGGGCGTTATTCAATAGATTTTTATTGAATAAGACTTTATTCATTGAAAAAGTTATTCATCCACTGATTTATTTTTTATTCTATGAATTTATTCAGTTATTCATTGACTTTTTTTATTTATTTAAAGAATAATTAATTATTTTTCATTCTTCATTCATTATTATTAGTTTTATACATTTAAAATAATGTGGTTCATGGAACAACAAACTCAGATTCTTTAAGTTCAGTAAACAATATGACTTAAATAAATATTTTTCATTAAAAGTAAGAACAAGTTTAATGAAAGTCATTTTTATTTGAAAAGATTGCTAAAATAAATCATTTGTATTTAACGAAAAATTTCAGTCAAATAAATAACTTTTATTCGATAAAAAGTTTCATTCAATATATCATAGTTATTCAATGATGAATAAAAGTAATATGTAACGTTATTCATTGATTTGACTGAATAATGAATGAAAAAGTATTCATTATTCAGAATGAAATAACAGATTTATTAATTATTCAGAATGATTTTTGCCCAACACTGGTATACCTCAATTTAAATGAAGGCCAGTTTTTGAATTAGGCAAATTCGCTGAACATTTTATGAAATGTTTAAAAAACCTTCGCCAATTAAGTACACCCCAATAAGTGTTAACTCTGTCTTTCTTGTTTCACAGCCCTGATGAAGGCTTGAATTCAAAACCGAAACGTCAGCGGTAATAAAACGCATTTTATTGTAAAAACTGTAGTTTTATTAAGATACCAAGGCCGAATCGTGATTTCGCTATCCCCGCGGTCAACGATCTCCTCTCGATGGAAAATAGTATGGTAGGTATTTGTTTTCTAAACAATTGTTATTTTTAATGTAAACCTCTTATTTCTACCATTTCTTCAAAACATTCATTTCTTGGATGTGCTGATGCAAGAAAGGCTTTGAGAGGTATGACTGAGGTTTCTTATAACGCTGTGCTCAGTTGCAAATGGATGCGCTGATGCAAGAAAGGCTTTGAGAGGTATGACTGAGGTATCTTATAACGCTGTGCTCAGTTGCAAATGGATGCGCTGATGCAAGAAAGGCTTTGAGAGGTATGACTGAGGTTTCTTATAACGCTGTGCTCAGTTGCAAATGGATGCGCTGATGCAAGAAAGGCTTTGAGAGGTATGACTGAGGTTTCTTATAACGCTTTGCTCAGTTGCAAATGAGAATAGTTTAGTAAATAAAACTACCTGATAACTTTAGAACGTCCAGATTCTAATATGCCACCCTCCCTTAATAATAATGGTTAAATTTATAGCCCATTGTCTAAGAATGGCGCCTGAGAAATAGGCTCCCGTAGAGAAGAATAAAGAGCCCATTTAACGGGACTACTGCTACCGGGAGATGCGGAAAAGACACAGAGCAGGGGAGCCGGGTGATGTATGTGTAGCCATGTGTAAGCCGGGTGGGACCCTCTGGACATGGCTATCTCCCGCAGTTTGTTTGCCTCTCTCCTTATCTCTTATTACCTCCCTTCGCTATCTCCCCCTCCGATATACACCCTCTCCCTCTCCCTCTCTCCCCTCTGACACTCCTCGTCATCCACACCCCGTCAGGCTGTCTGTGTACTCAACAAAACGCTTCTACACATGTCTTAATTACTCGTATAAATGACAAGGCGGCAGATCCCTGCTCCCAAATGAATTAATTAACGCTGTTTATTCAGGGGAGAGGAGAGGGTCCTGGGTGGGATTGGACGTCTAAATGGATTATCCGTTCCAACGGAGAAATGCAAAGGCAGGCTAGAGTCAGTTCCCGGTAGGACGAAATCCTTTCATTTCCACCTTCAAAATACCGCTCTTTTTAAAATCAACTGAGTAAATTCAACCAGTATACTGCTCACATTTACTCAAATACGCACCTTCTATTGCAATACATAAATAGATACATAGATAAATAAACTTTATTTCAACAACAAATTGACAATTATCTGTTTTTTGAGATTTGAAGTGAACTTTTTTTCTCTCTCACTAAAATGGTTAAATATTCTATATACTATGACCATTGACAAAACAAATGTGGGATAATTACACACAAAAAAAAGAACAATAAAAAACACCCTCGACTTATATAGGTGTTATAACAAAATATACTTTAGTCTTTTAGTGCAATTTTATGATATCGTCAACAATTTCCTTTATATATGAATGAGGACTTAGTTCATAATGTTTAAGAAACTTAACTACTATCTGTTTTATAAACTTAACTACTACATGGTATATAAACGTGGAAATGCTGGGAACATTCAATTCAACAAGCATTGGGGTCGATTGGAGTCCACTTAGGGACATTAACAATATTAAACTTTTATTTCGCAATTTATGGCAATATATAGGTGTTGAATGGGGTTTTTTTTATGAGGCCCGGTGGTCTTGAGTGCTAAGGCGTATGCACTCCGTGCCGAGAGCAGTGGGTGCGATTCCCACAAGGGGTTGGTGGCTTTTCTTCGGAAAAAAAGAAAAGACATGAGCCATATCCTGGATAGAAAAGGGTGGTAACCTACATATAACCTGCCCTAAAATTCCTAAAAATGAGTTAATTATAAATCCTAATAAATGGACGTTAAAATTTATTTAAATAAAGATTTTTTTTTTTTTTTTTTTTTTTTTTTTTTTTTTTTTTTTTTTTTTTTTTTTTTTTTTTTTTTTACAATACTTATTCTTCTACGGTAATTTGTACTGGAATGTGTACAGGTTACCACACTTTCTAAAGATACATTATGGACCAGGAAGTTTTTTAGCGAGTCCATCGCTGAAAAAACTCAACTCATCAAAAGCGTGAATCGATCCAGAATATTTAATTTTTTTATATATATTTTATTCGGATTTCTTCAATCCTTTGATAGAAATTCTTTAGTGAAAATGAATCCTTTATAAAGTATCTGTGAGGTACTTTCCTGAATCTTTCATAATACTCCTTTTAAAGATTTTTCTCTGTCCCTTTTTAGATAAGCTCAGTACTCAATAATCAGCATTAAGTCTAATGTCTATCTTCTTCTATCTAAGTAGCAACTTTCTTCTCTTTGAGAAAATATTTAAGCGGGCTTTAGACTTTAAATCCATTATCACTAGTCCTTTTATGCATTACTTTCAAAAGATTGTTCTTAGTCTCTTACCTTTATAAATTACCTAAATTAATGCAAAACTATTAAGAGTAACCAAATTTTTCCATTAGTATAATTTAGAGGATGTAGTATAAACAAAGACGTTAATTATCATAAATGTTGATAAGAGCATTAGTTTTAGTTTCTTATTTTAAATTATTTTATTGTAACACGTCAACGACGGTGAATTCTATTTATTAAAATTGTCTGTTATAGAGCGATTTCATTTTTTTTTTTTTTTTTTTTTTCATTTTTTTATACTTAAATAGATCCACTAATTGTTCAATATAAAAGATAAATGTATATTTAAATCATGATTTATATACATTCAAAAGATATTTATAGATAACCATAAGAATCCATTTCACTTTTTTTGCAATAATGTTGAAAATTATTTCACTCTATTAATTAAAGAATTAACTAAACTCTTAGGCTTCTTGTCGAACGGTCGCTTGAGAACTATGCGCTCTATTTAATTCTCGTAATTTGTAATTATTAGTATTTGACCACGTGACATGTTTCGGTCTACAATAAATCATATAAAAGTGCGTTACTGCATTATTTTATACTCATATTCTAGCGTTATGTATGTTGAAATTTTAATGAGCAACATAACGAAACTATTAGTAATTATATATTTTCTGTATTTTGATTTTTTTTTTTTTTTTTTTTTTTTAACTATTCATGAAGTGTCTTGCCTACTAGAACGCACAGATTCACTTAAGCCTGGATACGATTTTAGTATTAGTTATTGCAACTATAATATTATCAACTTTGTGCATTATTATCACCGATCATTATTATTATTATTATTATTTTATTTTTTACGATACTCCACATCATTAGTGAGTAGCATCGAATGGCCCTTTTGCACCTGAATGCTGCTCATAGTGATATTTCCAATACCAAGTCAGTAAATCACCAATCTAAGTAAAATATATTAAAATAAAAAATAGTTAAATAAATAAATAAAATTAAAGAAAACAAAAAATCTATAGAAAACACAAGAAATAAATTAAACATTAAATAAAGTAGCCTAAAATTCTTTACGTTGTGAATGTTTTCATATTTTGTCGTATATGTTAATATTTTTCAAGTGTGTAATAATGTTGTCAATATGGTGACTGCTATCAGTAAGTAGGTCAGTAATGTCCAGAGGTATGTCCAAGTTCGTTATAAGAATGCAGTCTGTTAGTATATGTTTGACTGTTAGTTCTGTATTGCAGATCTGGCATGTTGGTCTGTCAGTATTAGTCATCAAGTATTCGTGAGTAATGCTTGTGTGGCCTATTCGCAGTCTTGCAAGAACTATTTCCTCTCTCCGGGAATTTCTGTATGCGCTTGGCCAGTCAATAAGTGTATGTTTGATTTGTCTTAGTTTGTTGTCCGTCAGATTAATCCATTCTAGTTGCCATTTTTGTTGTATGGTATTTCGATGCGTTCTAGTAACATCTTTGATGCACAGTTCATAATGTGGGTACGCGTCTTTCTCAGTAGCAAGCTTGGCTTGTATGTCAGCAGTCGTGCTCAGTCCTAGGTTTTCATGTCCTGGCAGCCACCATAATGTTATATGTTTTCCTAATGAACGTAAGATGTAAATGTGTTCTTTGATTTCTGTGCAAGTAGGGTGTAACGTGTACATGTTTTGTAGTGACTGAAGTGAACTCAGAGAATCTGTGAATAGGATTAAGTGTGAATGTAGTGTCGATGGAATATTCTTGAGAGCAAGGAGTATGGCATGCTATTCAGCTTCATATATACTGCAGGCAGGAGGCAGTTTTTGAGAAAATGAAGTGCCTTCAATAACCACTGCAGCTCCTACGCCATTTTCTGTTTTTGATCCATCTGTATATATTTTGAGAGAGTCTGCGTGTTTTGTTAGAATTTGTTTGAAGTACTTACTGTAGAAGAGAGTCGCTGATGGATCTGTTTTTTTGTGAGTTGTGAATGATAAGTTAATGTCAAAGTTTTGTATAGTCCAAGGTGGTATTGATATCAGTCTGTGTGGTTTACTGTCCAAGTGTAAACATCCGAACAACTCTTTTATTTCATTGATTCTCATGGAAAATGGTCGAGCATGTTTTCTTCTCTGTTCGTACAATTCTGTATTAGTTGCTTCTCCGAGGTTACTAGCACATGACAAGCCTCGGACTTTATGAAAGTACTCCGCTGATAATATTGCTCTCCTGATAGACAGTGGAGATTCATTTGCTTCAGCATACAAGCTATTTACAGGGCTTGCCCTGAACGCACCTAGCGCCAACCGAAGTCCTGTATTATGTATGGGATTGAGTATGTTCAGTACACTGGGCTTGGCAGACGAGTATGCTACACATCCATAGTCCTGGTGAAACTCCGATAGACAGTTAGCATTACTTTCCTGTCAGCGCCCCATTTTGTATTACTCAAAATTCTCAAAAGATGCAATGATTTTTTACATCTTTTAACAAGTTCCTTGAGATGGGGCACCCATATGAGTCGTCTGTCGAAGTGGTGTCCTAGGAATTTTATGATGTTGGATTGTGAAACTGGTGTATTGTTAAGAAGTAGTTGATAGTTCGTGTTTTGTCTTTTCTTGGTAAAGAGTATTGACGTAGTCTTATGTGAGGAAAATTTAAGTCCTGTAGTTTCTGTCCAATGTTCCAGTGAGTGTATTGTTTCCTGAATTTTGGTTTGAGCATGTTGTATGCTCACTGATGAATAGAATATTAGTAGGTCATCGACGTATAGGCAGTACTGAACGTTTGGTGGGATGAAATCTCGAACAGTGTCCATCGCAATCAAAAACAGCGTTGTACTTAGTACACCCCCTTGAGGGACTCCAGTTTCTTGTTTAAAGACAACTGAAAAGCAGTTACCATTCCTAACTCTGAATGTTCTGTTAGAAAGAAAACCTATTATAATATTAATAGCTTTTTGTCCAACACCCCATTCAGTAAGCCTAGAAACAATCGTCCCCTGTCAGGCCGTGTCAAATGCTTTATTTATATCAAACGATACAGCTAGAGTGGATTTTTGGACGAGGAAGGCATCTATAATAGACGATTCGAATCGGACTATGTGGTCTAACGTTGAGTTTCTCTGTCTAAAACCACATTGAAATGGTGAAAGACGGTTTTCATATTCCAGTAGCCAATCATTAATTGGTGTGAATATTAGTTGTTGTTCATAAAATATGTTTTTAATACGGGTTATATTGTTTAAATAATTATAATTTGATATTTTTATTACATTAAAAATGCTTAAACTTGAAATAAAAAAGGTTAAACAAAGAACACATAAAGAAAACCAAAATTGGGTATGCTATAGTTTCATGAACCGTTGACCGGCGACACAACCAATAATTATTCTCTAAATTATTCACTAAATTATTCACTGATATGCACATTAACCAGTTTGATATAGATGGAAAAAATGAACCCTTCATTACTGTTTGTATTTCTTAAAGTACAATATGGGGCGTATCTAAAAGATCTTTTAGGCAGAATATTGAAGTAAAACGGTCTAGATATGTTCTCTCCACTCGTACAAGATGTTGTAATAGACGGTATATATCCCTTTGATGTGAAGGAAGTCTAGATAGAGGTCGGGATTGGATCGTAGAGATTTGGGAATCCATTGGAGCAAATATGGCACACGGTTCTCCTACCGGAAAACTCCAATAATTGGTTTGAATGGAAGAGGAACATCAAAGGCCTAGGAGAGCGCACCCCTTCATGAAAGGGGCCTTTATTGGAAGGATAAAAGGAACCCGTGGAGTCCGGCTCAATTTGTTAGGTGTTCTCTCAGTTTGACGTCCTTGGGGTTATATGTTGGCTGCCTCGCCCAATTTCATATTTATGTTGGCGGAGGAAAAGGTTCTGGGATTATTTTTTTTATCCTTCTCCTCTTCGTCTCCCTCCTTCATCTATTCATCCCACTTGAAGCGGATACGTGATGGGGACCTCAAGGCCCTGAGGAGATAAGGATATAGCCTCCCTTAGCCCTTAGGGCTGAGCCCTAAAGGGGCATTTCTAAGGTATTTGCCTCCAGAAGGAAAATTACTAAAGTTACCTTATATTCGAAATATGTTAACAATATTTCTTTCCTACATTCTTAAAGATTTATGGGGTAAGTGGCCTCTTTAAAGAAGTTCGCTATGTATATTTAATAATGAATGTCTCATATATCTTCAGACAGATAAAATAAGGAGGGGCAAAAAGTATAAAATACCCCAGACTTAACCACAATTTATTGATCATGTTTGGGATGAATATCAACTCAATCCGTCGTTTTGGAGAACACAAAACATTATTTACCGGAGCAAAAATTGAAATTTTTGTGACTTGGAGGCTCTGAAACTACATTTTTCGTTTTGCTATAAGATAGTGTAGCTGCCATGTGCGTCTTCCCTCCCGAAAACAGTTTATTACCCGCCAGTTCGTAAAAGACCCGTAGAGAAATTACAGTTATTAACTTAGCTAATGTATAAGAAGGGTTCTAATGTCCTTATGAGACTCCATTCAAGGTGAAGTTAAAATAATGTCACTGTTTTGAGTTGTTAAATTATATGTGCGCTATAAACTCGCATTGATTTACTCGACTACATTAAGGACACTCGGGCTTAAATTATTTGTGTCATTTCCATTAACTTGGTTGACATTACGGGAAAGTCGTTAAACTTAACTTCACAAACATGCTGCATTTGCATTTTATGGTACACTTACGCCGTTTCGTCCCACCCTCGAGCCGTTGAACATTTGAAGCTGGAATTTCTTCAAAGATTACCTGATCACTCGCGCATTTTTGTTGTAGGAAAAATATGCGCGAGGGAATCCCCCTCGAGAAGGGTTACTGTAGATGTCATATTACCTGTATGACTAATGTCATACTCATTTTAATGGAGAAATGTTTAATTATTTATTGCATTATGGAGTCTGATTTTTTTTTTTTAGCATAAATATGCTTTAGCGATGACTAAACTGGGAAAAACGTTACAAAAAAGAACCCGCTGGCGTTCGCACATGCGCGGTGGGCATATACGAAAAAGAAGAGAGTATGATATACAGTACATTTTTTAATCTGTCTTTATAAATAACTCAGATTTCTTTTCACGGGATTCCTTTTCTTACCAGGAATGTTATAATGCCTTTCCCTTTTTTAAAAAATAAAACCCATAACCCCTATTGGGAATCCTTAACGCTAATGGCCATCGGATATCTACAAGAATTTGGGAAAATTCGGAGCACCTCAGTTTTAAGAAACTTAACATAATTACTTAAAAAGAACCAGTACGACTGGCATCGATACTGTACAAGACGTTAACCGAGCTGCCCAAGTTTATATATTTTTTTTATGTACAGCTTGTTTGAATCCCCTTTGTTCCCCAATTGAATGTTTTTTCCCTTTCATTTTTTAAGCCAATTTAACCTCTATTGGACATGCCTCATGGTTGGTAGCATTGAAGGAAAGACAACGCTCGACGACCAGCGGACCTAGTAAAGGTCCCCCCTTCCAGTTCTATGTTAGTGGCCCGCATTTGACGACTGGCTACGAGGTCTATGATAGAAGGTGTGCTTGCTGGTGCCAGGGCAACCAAACATGAAATGATTTTCATCTTGAATTTACAAGTAACTCATTAGCATTCCGGCTGTACAATATGCCTCGAGATAAAACTCATGTAAATACAAAACAGAGATGGACTTCAAACACCTCCTTGTGGAACCCTATTTTCTTGTGTATTCTCTCTGGATTTTTCCATTTTATATGTCATTTTTAATTACATATAGAATATTCCCTTCAAGCCGAGAAATAAAATAAAAAGTATATGTTCATGATTAACTTAATTTCGTTATGTAACCGTCGGATCTTTTCATGATTCGATATCTCCAAAAAACAAAACCCAATGCAGAATATGCAACTTCAGATAAAACACAGAGGTGTAAGCTGAAAGATGCTGCCTGGGGAAAGTATAGGCGCCTCGATGAAATATAAGTTTTGTTAACTCTGATATTGATACAGTTAATAATGCAACCTACAATTATTTTTAAATAAAAATCTACTGGTGTAGATGTGCTAAGTTAAAATGTTTCTTATCAGTTCCTAAATATATCCATTGTAGAGAATAGATATTCATTTTTGTTCTGGATAAAAACAAAACTGGATTAACAT
>OX328128.1:59977165-60052970 GCA_946811695.1 Gonocerus acuteangulatus
ACAGCCTGGAGAGACTCACTTCACTTTTCCTATAATAATACAAAAAAAAAGGTTACTTGCCAAATAAACGGTTTTTGTTATTACTTTATTCGAATGATCTGAACTACTTGAGTCTTAATTTAAATCTCATTATAAAATATATAACATTTATTTCAGTTTTGCAACAACTATTTATTTTCGTTTTTCAACTACAATAAATACGAGTACAAAAATGAATATGGTAGTAGACATCTAAAGCGAGATAGGGTTAGGTCCATTCGAATGTTGGATTCTTTTTAGTAGGACTGTTTAGTTTCCAAACAAAATAAATCGCTGGGGATTTTTATTGTTATTTCTTCTTTGTTATTTTAAAGCTTAGCGGAGTGCTTTTTCCCCCTTTTTAACATTTTTTTTATCATTTATTTCAAGAGAAGTGTAAACGAGTTATATTTTTTTTTTCATTGGAAAAGAGAGGCAAATACAGAGAGCTGTGTTCAGAAATAGGAAGCTGGGAATGTTGTCCGACCTACGTGGTGTGTTGGCTAACCTGTGCACCGTGTTGGTGCGATGTCTGTCCTGATTGAAACGAACACCCTCTCTCGGCAATTCGGCAAACTGTCTCTTTGGTTTCATCCGTCCTCTCTCTCTTTCTCTGTCGTCGTCGACGCTTCAACGGACAACATAGAATTACTCGGTTCGTTCTATCAGATAAAGCGTATAGAGACGTATATGTTCTATATGATCTCAGTAAAGAAAATAAATCACATAAAAATGAATCGTAGGAAAAAGTAGTATGGAGTCCCGACTTTCAGCGATTCATTCTGTAATTATATTCTTCTTCTTCTTCTTTTTGTGTAGCTCTACAGCCCGGAAAGGGCCTTGGTTTCCTTCACAATGAGACTCCAAGTAGCTCTCCATCCTGACACACCCTGCCTACTCTGGTCCTCCTCTACGTCATCCAACCATCTTCTTCGTGGTCGGCCGACACTCCTCTTTCTTCCAATAACCTTATCATGAAGCATGTTGCTCGGCATTCTGTCTTCTGGCATACTTTCAACATATCCCAACCAGTGTTGTAAAATACTCGGGTATTTATTCTTAAGGGTAAATACCCAGGGTATACCCAGGGTAAACACCCAATTTCATAAATACCCGAGTATTTAAGGTATTTAACTAAACCGCGACTTAGTAATCGAATATTGTAAAATGTCATGGATCTTGCCAGTTTAGAGCTATTGAAACACTGAGAAACTATTAAAACAATAATAAATTATAAAATAGGATCACTGAGAGTTTAATAAATATTAAAATATTACCTGAAAATGGGGTCTCCCGTGGTCTAATGGCTAGCACCTTGGATTCATAAGCGGGAGATGGTGGGTTCGATTCCCAACCTCCGGCAGGAATTTTCTCATCCCACGGCTCGCTGGGAAAATTCGTCGCTGCACCCTGGATGTCGGCGCCGTAAAAAAAAACTGAAAATTTGCCATTGACCTTCCGATTATCAATAAAATAAAAAAAAAAACTGAAAATTTGCCATTGACCTTCCGATTATCAATAAAATAAGTTGTTTGCCTATTGTACTACTGCACTGCATTCACAAAAATGTAGCCTCAGCTGAAACTTTGGACTAAGATTATCTCAATTTCTCAAAACAAAAATTAAGTTACCTACTCATTGATCAAAACACATGTACCTTTCAAGCCTCTCCACCATAACATGGGACTTATTTTGTTATTTTCTTTGTCATTGTCTTCAAGACCTTCCCAAACAAAGGATCTTTGCCATAATCCCTCTTGGTCCCTATAGTCAGCTATGTCTTTCCGAAGATCAACTGATTTCAATCCCATGCTTCTGCTTAACTCACACACAAAACAAATGGAAGAGTTCAACAAGTTTGCAGCAAGATGTACGTTCCCAACACCAAACTGAAAGCGTTTCTCCTACTTAGTTAGCACAAGTTATTCCTCCGTTTTTTGAAGAGAAGATTCTGGGATATCTTGTTGAAGAGTTTTCAGTAATTCTTAAATCTCTTATGAACTGTGTGGATCAAAGGGGCATTTAACTGAATGGCAGTGATAAGTTCAACAATTGGATCAAGGATGTTAACGAGTTTCCCAACTCGGACTCAAAACACTCTGTCCGACTTCCGCTTACTTTAATGTTGTTACTACTGTATGAGCATAATTTCAAATACTATTAACAAGGATCACAAACCACTTAAAATGGTTTTGAACTATTATAATAAACATTAAAAATGTTTTTGACGCTTTTTTTAAATTTATATAAGTCCTAAATAATTGAATTGGCTTCGTTAGAACCTTTTTAAAATTAATTAACCTTCCCCACTGTAAAAGTAATCATGAAAATTCATATATATAAATTAAGTTGTAAATACCCAGAAATACCCGGACCGACTTTTAACTTTCTTTAAAATATTACTGGGTAAGTATTAATGTTTATTAAAAGTTTTTATGATCAAATGGGTAAGTTTCAGTACTTGTTTGCACCAAAAAATATTCAAAGAAGTTGTATCAAGCTCAAAAACTGAAAATACCCACTTTTTGGGTATTTACCCTCCCTGTGGGTAAATACCCAATTTATATTTACCTACCCACTGGGTATTTACACACCCCACATCACTGATCCCAACCATTCAATACGTCGGGCTTTAATGAAGCGTGTTACAATTTCGCTTTCATACAGCTGTAATTATATTACATTCGGGTGGAAATCTTGAGTCCACCCGTGGCTTATAAATAAGTAATATGATAAAATAGTATAGTTATAAAAGGTAGCTGTAAAGATAAATGTAAAAGGGCTTACGGAGATCAAGAACAGAGTTACGTTCTTAATAAATTTAGCGAATTTGTCAGCAGAAACTATATTAAAAAAAAAAAATGTCAGAAAATAGTTGAGATTTAACTAAGAACATGAATCAGATTTTCGAAAAAAATTATATTCAGAACGTTTCGGCATGCTCTTTGGCAGCCTTCTTCATCTGAAAACAAACAAAATATACAGAATTATCGAAGAGAATAATTAAATAAAAGTAAGAAGATATGTTTGATCTACACATAAAAGTCTATAATAAAAGCTTTTCTGTTTGTCTAATAAGTGATAAAACATTACATAAAGGCAAATGGTATTTTTTATCGATAGTTCCCCATAATCCGGAGACACCACAACGTGAATCATACAATACCACCTCAATGAAAACGGATTCCAATGCTTTGAAGAGGCGTACGGAATCGATGAAGAAGGAACACCACAATATGCCGACATTATTGCGTTCCCCAAAAATGAGAAAACTGCATATATCCTCGATCCGACGGTAGGATTCGAAAATAACGACACCAAAGAGGCTGGAAAAGTAGACGCCGAGAAGAAAATCAAATATCTGAAATGTAAGGCATACTACGAAGAGAAGTTTCAGGGCCAATTTAGGAAGAGGGTAAATATTGTGAAGGGACCTCCGATCATGAGGTACCATTCCGGAGAGCACATCTATTTTCCTCGAAGGACTCGGACTAACAACAGATCAGTAGCTGAGACCAAATTAGTGGACACATTGGGCATAATTGCCAATCACATCGATGGCCATTGAGTGCTTATCATCCATTCACACTGTTTCCTTATATACTTTAGACTATACTTCCAATTATATCAATTCCTTCTCATCCATCACTATCTCCTTCTTTCGTCTTCATCTTCATTATTCTCTATTCCTTGTTTCCAATTCTTTACATCTTCAGCTTGTAAATTAACCCTATTTCCAAATAGTTGATAAGCACCTGAGCATCTAGCAACCCAACGTAATTGGGCAGCCCATTTTTTTTTATTGTTTAAATAAAGTTTTCTCTCTAGTAAACACAAAAGTGGTTTGTAACCGATGTTTATCTCTCGATCTATCATATTATTTTAATTCAGAGGATAAGATTTGGGGATGAATAAATAACCCAGTTTAAATTTTATTAGTTTTTTTAAACGGAGACAACGATCCGTAGGTTTATTTTAATGGAAAAATTAAAATAAATACACTTAAAAAGTGGACTGAGAATTTGTGGCTGACTATACTCTATATTGTGCGCGGATTATTATCCTATCTTTTGTATACACCGGGTCATCCATCAACAGAACTTTATCTCTTAAATACAGATTTCTACTAGTCACTAGGATTCATTATCATATAGGATCAACTCTAAAACGGAATATTAAACACCTTCACAACATATCACAAATTTCTAGGATGTTCTTCTGGATATTTATGACGATTGAATGAATCATTCAGGCAAAGCATCATCTTGAACTCCAAAGATTTATTGATAAAGTCTATAAAAAAGGTTTTTGAATATAAAAAAAATCATTATTGGCCAACGATGGTTCGCTTTCAATCATAATTTGTTTCGTTTCTCGCTTTTATAAGTAATAAGGAGATGGCTATATAAATACACACACACACACACACACACGCACGCACGCACGCACGCACGCACGCACGCACGCACGCACGCACACACACACACACACACACACACACACACACACACACACACACACACACACACACACACACACACACTACCACATATACACATAAATAGATGCATACATATATACCCACTTTTTGCCCCAAAAAGAAAGAAAAGTTATAAACTTTTTAACTCTATTTTCTACAATACTGCGAGTTGGGGCAGTTTAGCTATCACTTACCACCCTTCCTAACCAGGATAGGTGGGACGCTACCTTCCCTTGTGGGAATGGAATGCATGAGAACGAAAGAAAAACTTATCATAGACATATTAAAATAATAGGAAATTAGTAAAGAATATAATTGTATATTGGATTAGTTAAAAAAAAAAAAAAAAAAAAAAAAAAAACACAGCTATTAATAGCTAGCCGAATAAATCTATAGTAAATAAATTGGAGGGGGGAAAATGTTTTGGTCTAAAGATTAAATTAACTTCACTGGTTATGTTGAATATAATTTTCGTTTTCTTTTTTTAAAACTCTCCAGTTTAATTATTTAGTGTACTAGAATTATAAATTAATTATTAACGTTTAGAAATGTTCAATTGTTGTGTATGCACAATATATGGATATAATACATTAAGAATCTAAAGGAACATACTATTCGTGTAACTATAGAATTCACATAAAGACAGAAGATGATAACAACACACGAACGTCAGTTCGAGGCAAAGAGAAATCCGAAATGCGGGCAACCTTAACAAATTTATTTGGTCTAATGGTTTGATCGTATGCGCTTTTGTTTGAAAAAAAAATCATAAAATTTGACGAGACAATTTGATCGTGTGCAGGGTCCTTTACTGAGAGGCTGCCAAAACAGGAACTACTGGAGTTTCAATAGGAATTCTTGTATGGGCTACTTCACTCGGACAGCTTCTGTAGCTGGAGGACAATTATATTGTACTTGTCATGAAGATTAGATAGTTAGCCGTCGAGGTGATAAGCAAACATGGAATAGTTGGGATTCGGCTAAAAAAAAACCTCAATACGATTTTTGTAAAAAAAAATATTTATTGGGGACGTTTCGGCTACTCTTTAGTAGCCTTCGTCAGCTAACATGACAAGAAAAGAAAAAAAAACTTACTTATAAACTTTTTTTCTGTGTATTAATTTCTGGTTTTTTTTTCTTGTCATTTTAGCCGACGAAGGCTACCAAAGTGTAGCCGAAACGTCCTGAATATAGATTTTTTTTACAAAAATCGTATTGAGGTTTTTTTTAGCCGAATCCCAACTATCCATCTTTGCTTATATTGTACTTGGTTTTATCTCCTGAAGCTTGTTATCATTCAAATGTTTACCTTACATTTATTGATTACTTTTCTCACTGAATTACTAATGAATCATCTATTATTAATATTGATCTATAATCTTGCGAGATATTTTTGAACAATTTTATAACCGGACAGTAGTTATCCTCTACTTCTCGGTAATCCGGTTTTCTTTAATGTCCCCCCCCCCTCAGCCCTCACTGAAATATAAATCCGTCGCGAAAAGTTTGGGCAGAAATAAAGTTCCGCCGCTGCTAGATCCATCATGCGAGAAGTTTGTCCAAACTCTTTTAGCATTTCCCCTTAGTAAAACATGAGACCCCCGGCTCTTGGGAAATTCTCCTAAGTAGATTGAAAGTCAGGTTTTCTTGTGAATTTTCTTTAGTCTTCTCAGATTATGAAATATTTATTTATATACCTTTACCATTTGGCGTTTTCAAACTCTTTTATACACTTTTTAAGGTAACTTTTAACATTTTCGAACTCTTTCTTTATACTTTTCAAGGTAACTTTTAACGTTGTCGAAGTCCTTTTTTAAAGCTAGTTTAAACGTTTTTTTTATTTTCAAAAGAAGATATTCAAAGTTATCAATATTATTATACTATAATAAACAGGTCATAATGATTTTTCGAAAATTCGACAAACGAATTAAAAAATAGTATTGTAGGCACATCCTGTACTTGTCGATTTAACACGAAATGATTTTAACTTAATGCTTAAAACTTATTCCTGCATATTTCTCAGAAACTAAATGAGTACTAATAATATAAAACATTTGCTCTTTTTTATTAATGATAAGCAGCTGACTTAATTATTTAGGGGGAAAGACGTTTTCGAGTTACTGCTTACTACTAGTACTACAATTTTGCCCAAAATTTTCAATAAAAAAAAAAAAAAAAAAAAAAAAAAAAAAAAAAAAAACATTTAGATTTGTGTCTAGATTGGACCTTAAGGTACGGAGATTCTTCAATATGACGTTTAGACCTTTTCGTTGTGAATGAACAAAAATTGTTATTCAAATTTAAATTATTATTATTTTGCACAAGACCTTTATATGTTCACTTAGTTCTAGATAGATTTGACTAACAGGGCGTTCAGATCACATCAAATACAAAGCACCTGATGTTACATATGTTTTGAAAGGGCTTCTGAACTTTAAAACGCAAGTATTCTGAGTGGGCGAATTTATTCCTGGTATTGAGGAGTTCTACTACCGGAACTCTTCATATAATATATAGGTCTAAGTAGCCAAACTTCAGGAGGTGATTTTAGACATCATTTCCAACAAAAAAGTGTGGGAACCCATTGTCTAGTCCGAAAGCAATAAAAAGTAACTGAAAAAAAATATTCGAATAATTTTTCATTTGAGAGATGTCACATTTTGTGTTTTCCAAATTTTTATTGATTAATCATTTTTTACTTGCGTGATATATTTGGCACTCATGTTTTGTCTACACATTTTGAGGGGATAATTCAAAAACATTGATAGTTAAATAGTTTTAATCCAAAATTTACACATAATTTGTAATATATTAGAATAAAATTTCAAATAACACCGAAAAAAAAAACTTCAACATGCTGGAGGATACATTTTAATCTTCAGTTCGGCGACAACATTTTGTTGACAGACAAAGCCAAATTGACACGAGATGGAACATTTAATAGTACCAATTCGCATAATTGGTCTCATGTTAATACTTCTGGTGCAAAATTTTGGACGAATATCTTCTTCAACCAACTATGATTCCCGACCAGCCGACTTCCGGAGACGTTCCGCTCTCACACGGGATAGATTCGTGGTTCTTATGAATTGCTGTCCACTGTCCAAGTTGAAAAAGGACAAATTGCAATTTCAGCAAATTTTAACTTTTTAAATGCATTAGCAAATTTTTTAGTGCCAACTATGAATAACAATTTGGAAAACAGAAAATGTGGCGTCTCGCAAATGAAAAACTTTTTGAATAATTTTTTCAGTTACGTTTTATTGCTTGACAATGGGTTCCCACAGTTTGGTCAATAAATAATGAATAATTTATAATTTCTTTACGCAAGGTATTTGAAAAAAACAAAACTAAATTCCACAATTTTTTTTACTAAAATGAACCAATCGCTCAACCTATCCCTCAATAAACTTCCACTTCTTTTGCATAGATTTAATGCTTACTAAATGTAGAAGTTTTCCTGTAAGTTGTGAATCTGTAGTCCGTTAGGTGGCTGAGAAAAAAAATCACGAGAAACCTCTGATTCATCGAGAAAAACAGAAGTGCGTTATTGGACGCCCAGAAAGTATCTTCTATCAATGGATTTAGTGAAGTAGGTAAATCACTGTTTTCTTGAACGAAATTTTGTCTACTTTGTGATGGCTTAATTATAATTTAATTATTTCAACGGTTTTTGACCAATCCTTACTTATTCAATAAAACATATGTCTACCGTAAAAAAAAAACAGAAAATTGGACCTCGCTCCTTTTCCATTAGGAATCGGACCATACTTTAAATGAACTTTTTTGTTGGAAATAATGTCTAGAATCGCCTCCTGAAGTTTGGCTTCTTAGACCTGAATCACCCTGTATATATATATATATATATATATATATATATATATATATATATATATATATATATATATATATATATATATAATTTATTCTTATAGATGACCCAAAATATCCAAATTCTTTTTTATCCTAGTAGGCATGGGGTCATTAAAGCAGTCTTCCCTTTTTTTATACTACTTTATTTATTGGGCCCGACATGTTTCGTGCGTCTTTTCTTCGCACCTCTTCAGGGGCACTTCTACAACAAAATATCATTTTTTTTTAACATCACAGAAACCTTTTTTCTATTATATTAAAACTATCAATGTTCCACAAAATGCATTACAAAATTATCATGCTCCCTTAAATATTACCCCTACCCTAAATATTGCAATAATTATAACTAAATTACATATTTTTTATAAAAAGTGTTAAGTCCTACCATGCAAGGAAGTCCTCTCGTTCCCAAGTACTCCCTCTGGAGTCCGGCTTATTACTAACCCTGTAAGTGGATTGCCAAAATGGCCCTGTTGTTATCTGTCCTTAGTTGTTTTCCTAGTTAAGTCTACTCGTCAAATATTTTTTTTTTTAATTTTTGGGTATTAATCTATTATACCATGGAAAATTTGGTGTACATTTTTCAGATCAGTTCTTTTGTTCACTGCTAATTTCGATTTTTTTAAAATATAAATATTTTCTTTTCTTTTTCTTTTTAGGGTATTTCTTTCTTTATTTAATATTTTGAATTCTTTAAAATTGAAACTGTGTTTTTTTTTGTTATTGCATGATCCGTCAATGCTATACCGTTTTCTTGTGTGTCAATGCTCTTTACGTGTTGTATAATTCTTTTTAAAATAGGAAACAATTGGTTTTAAATAACAATATTGACATAGATGTAAATCCAATTAAGCAATACTTTACTTTCGATTATCATCCTCTTATAGAAAACAAAATAAAAACAATTGCAAATATATAGTCTCTCCTATGGTCTCCCGTAGTCTAGTGGCTAGCGCGCTGGATTCATAAGCGGGAGATGGTGGGTTCGATTCCCACCTCCGGCAGGAATTTTCTCATCTCAAGGCTCGCTGGGAAAATTCCTCGCTGCACCTTGGATGTCGGCGCTAATGACCTAGAAGTAGATGCGCCGTAAAAAAAAAAAAATTGCAAATATATATATGCGTGTGCATGTATATATATTACTCTGGACTCTTGTGGCCTCCAGAATAGTATACATATATACCCACAAAATGATATGTTTTTGACTATTTTTCGTTTTAGCGCGGTTCCTCCTCCCCCATAGGGAGGAACCCCGCTTATTATAAGGTTGATACAATGAAACAATCCGAAAGTGCCGACTAGAAAATTTCGCGTTTCAGAACCCCTAGAGACCGAAAATAACGGTGGTTCAAATTTGTGTATATATATATATATATATATATATATATATATATATATATATATAAATATTTGTCTGTTCGCTCATTTCTGGCTTCCCTGATGGTCCGATTTTGATGAAATTTGGTACAAAAATCTGTCGTCCAATTTGAAAGGTCAAGTTCGTTAACCAGCAAAATCCGCCCACTGGAAGATGGCGTTTGGGGCAAAATTCGCGCAAAAAAATCGTAACGCTTACGTTTTTGAGTTCATAAGCTTGTAAGTACTCTTTTTATAGGCTTCTTGGGCTAGGAAAACGAATGAAACCATTTTCAAGGCGATAGCTTTAACCGTTTTCGAGAAAATTGGAAAGATAATTTTTGAATACCGTTTTTGGTTTGGGTACTTAGAATCATGGGATTCAGTTGAAACATTTTCTGCATGTTCTACTTTCATTAAAACTAATATGTTGAAATTTTTGTTACGTTTGGAGTTTAGGAAGGGTTAGAATAAAATATTTTATTAACAGACATAAAAAGTTTTGGTAACTTTGTATACTTTCCTTAATATCTCGAAAAAGGTTGAGAATCTTGGTAAACGGAAGAATGCCATTAGAAAGCTTATTAAATGCTCTACAAAACAGGTTCTAATGAAAGTTTTGATTAGGCGATGTCAATCGGAGAAATAAGAGCTTAAAACTTTAAAGTAATTGATTTCGCTTATTCGAACTGTTCTTTTTGTCTGTTTGATATTCCTTGTTATTTTTTAATTGCTTATTGTTGGATAATGCATTTGAAAATAAAACAAGTTAAGAAAAATAGGAAAAACAATTTAATGTTAGAGATATGGATTTCCAAGATTCCAAGACCTTGTCTCTAGCGGGTTCGTTTCTAGTGTAGCAGACCCTTCCAGGTAAGATTGTAAATCATGACGTTTCAAGACTTTACCACTCACAGGAATGGCATTAGTGACCTTAAGGGTTGACACGCCATTATAATAATTAATTAAAAAAAAAAAGACTGGTGGAACCAAAATAATAACTGCTTCTATTTTAATCTTTCCAAATTAGACTAGGGATATGAACGGAACCGCGCTAAGATGATGCAGTCCTGCGAGACGGACTTTTTGACCTTTACCAGTGATTTGTAACTGTCTATATTTTATCAATCCATCAGCATTTTTACATGTTATTCAGACAGTAATTTATTTTTTCCTTCAATTTGATTGGCCCTTTATAAATAACGCACTCATCTGGATAAGAGCGAATCGCTAAATTTGCGAGCTCTATAATAAATAAATATAAAATAAATAATATAAATAACACAGATATATGGGCAATGTTGGGCAAAACTAAAAACTAAAACTAAAATTAAAACTAAATTCACTTTTTGGAATAAACTAAAACTAAACTAAAAATTGCAACCTAAAAAAAAACTAAAACTAAAATTTTACTAATTAATGGATTTTAACTAAACTAAAACTAAAACTAAATCTTTGGGAATTGACTAAAAACTAAACTAAAAAATTAGTTTAGTTTAGTTTAGTTTAGTTTTACTAAAATAACATGAATTAATATAAATCATATGTTATTTCGATAATTAAGTAAATTATTAAAACTAATAGAATTTGCTTAAGAATAAGAAATTGTGGCTTTTTCTCGTAATTTGAAAACATATGTTCTTTAATAAACTAAATTAGTTAACTAAAAACTAAAACTAAACTAAAATCACAAATTTAGGTCTCTTTTACTAAACTAAACTAATTGCATTACTAAAAACGGAGTCCATATGATTAATAATTATACTAATCTAAAACTAAAACTAAAAATATAACATTAGTTTAGTTTTAGTTAGAGTTAACATGCCCCATATACAGTGTTGGGCAAAACTAACGTTAGTAAACTATACTAACGTTAGTTTTGCCCAACACTGTATATGGGGCATGTTAACTACGGGCTGTCACTCTTTGTAGCAACGTTAGAACCGATGGTTTTTTTTTTTTTTTATCGAAATAAAAGCTCCACGCATTGTGGGAATCCAACATTGTTCGTGCTTGAACATTCTCGGCTGTCGGTCTCAACAGGTACTTCATTTTTCAATCATTTATTAATAGCATTGTGATCTTAAATAATGCCTTAAAAGTGACTTTATTGTTAACTGAGAAATTTTAAGATACTTATCATACAGTGTCATTTATACAAGGGAAAGGATTTTGTTTTTATGAACATGAAGCTTCTAAGGATAGAGTCATTGTGGGCTTATTAATCACTTTTTATTTGTTTACGGCGCACACACATCTGGGCCTTTGGCGCCGACATCCATGGTTCAACGAGGAAGGTTCTCAACGAGCCGTGAGATAAAAAATTCTTGGCGTGCCGTTGGGACTCGAACTCACGATCACTCGCATGAGAATCTAAGGCTTGATTTTTGTAATATATTTTATTTTAAATCCTTTATTTATTTCACTTTTATTATTAAATCACTGATTATTTTAAATTTCTTTATATTAAAATTGGTCGGGTTTTTTGGGAAAAGACGAATAGTTAGGATTGCTGATAATATGATAATGTTTTTTTTTCCCCGAAAATTCTTTCATAATCCTTACCTCAATAGCCTCATTCTTTTGGAACGTGTAAAATGTTAAGATGCTAGTATGAAAAGCTTGATGGCGGCCTTTAGTTAGTTTGAGGTAGAGCGCGAGGTACTCGCCTTAACCTGATTGACACTAACAAATCTCCAGTTTAGTCGCAATCAAAGGTTCGCTTCCCTTTGTGTCTCTTAGGGGCACTAATTACTAGAGTTTGCTCTTGCTTTGTATCCGTCAGCCCTCTGACGTCACCTTACCCCTCTAATCCACAGTTCCAATGGAATTCTATCACTGTCCCGTGCGACACGGTTTGACAAACCTGTTCCCTTTAACTCACTCCACAGCTCATGTTGGAGTATTTTGTATTGAAATACGCTATTTACATTGGGCAACATGAGGATAATTAAGTCCGTCAAGCAGGACCTAAGCATATTTGTCGGTTACCCCGCGAAGAAAGAATGTGCTTAAAATAAATTATATAAATACAAAATAAACATGAAAAAAACATAAGACTACAATGTTAATGTTTTTTAGTTTTGTTCTTGAGTAATAACTCCTAACAGACCAATTTTGTATTCTTACAACACGTAATCCTCGTTAGTTGGTAGAACATAACCTAATTTCGTTGCACACAAGTAAAAATGAGGGACGTCATAGGCGAATCAATAATTCGATTAATTAAGAGTTAAATCCCATTCCTAATGGGTAGATTTACATTATTATTGAATCACGTATTTCTGTTTAAAAAGTCTAGGAATAGCGTGGATTCGGCCGAGACCTACAATCAAACATTTTTTAAGATCTGTATTTATCTGTGTTTCGGCATGCTTTTTGGCTGCCTTCTTCGCCAATGCCTAGGGGATGGAGGGAACCAAAGATAGCGGTTAAGTGATCATGGTCAAAATATATCTACTATATATCTACTAATGCCCCTGATTGCTCCAGGAGTTGACAGAGACAATTAAGTCATACAAAAAATAGCTTAAACTTTATTATTGCTTTATTTTAAAACAGGAATTATAAATTTATCATGTATTACAATAGTAGGAACTTGAGTTATCTATTTTTGGCTTTGCACCTTAAATTCAAGACAGGTTACTCGTAACTAGTTACGTACACAAATAATCAGAAACTTTTTAGCCTCTTATCAATCCTAATTAGGTACCAAATTAGGGAGTAAAATACCCATATAACAATTAAAGTAAACAAGATTTTCCATTAAAGGCAAAGTAAACTTAGTACTCCAGTAACTTCGGTTTTCGTCAACACAGATCAAACATTTGAACAAAATGAAAATTTTTAAAAAATGATAGTTATGCAATTTAAGTCTTGAAATTAAAAACATTAACTGATTGAGTAAACTGGTATCTCATATTCAATTGTTTTCCATGATCAAATTTTCGTTTAGAACTCTGGGCTTATTTTCAATTTTCATGAACACATTTCGATTTTCATGAACACATGACTCTATTCAATAGAGTCAGTGCAAAAGTAGAGATTTTTCCATCTTGTTTACCAACTTCATAAGCTCTTCTTGTGTTTCTTAGTGCAATTATGGCAAAACCTCTTTCATGCCCAGTAGCAGACAAAACAGGATTTTATGGGGCAACCAGCTGTTCTTGGTGAGATACTCGCTACATCGAATCATCGTGCTGCCCAAATTCTTCGTCATATCTGATAGTTCGTTGGGAAGTCTTAAATTTGTAACATCGGTTGGGGCTTGCTTGTTCTTCTCTTCTTCTGAATGCTGGGATCTCTTCAAGAGCTGTATTGAGTGTCTGAGGCTCATCCAATTTTTTTTCCTGCAACAGGGTCTGTCAGCTATTGGTGAAATGCCCAATATTAGGGTCCAATACCTGACACCCATATAATTTCCTAATTCACAGTAAAATAAGGTTTAAAGGCAGATAAAACACAATCTATAAACCCTCCTTAGAAGAAACAACACGCTAATTTGAGAATATAACAGAATAAGTAAAGAGGAGAACTCTAACCGTAACTTGGTGTCTTAGCCGGGTGTTCTCTATTTGGAAGGCGCTGAACTAGTGACGGAGAACATGCAGTTGATTTGATTACCTGATATTACAATTCCCGCCAAAATAAAGCCAGGTAGGCAACCTAACAACGCAGAAATACCTACAGAAGCCTTGGCTTTGTGAGAGGGAGGTCTGCAAGGCTATGAACCTTTATTATTTATATTTTTCGAAGATGTCAGCTACTGGTGCACCTGTCAGCTACTGGTGCGTTTACCCTAATAAAAAGCTGAAAAGAGAAAAGAAAAAAAAAAAAGTTAAAAAAATAGGAAGGAACTAAAAGGAGAAAGGGTTGATGTTTTATGTGCGTTGAAGTGGAACATTTTGGAAACATTTGTCGGTAAAGGGTTGCCTGCTATAATTGTGAGGGGAGTGAAGTGGCCAGCGTTGGTAGTTGGCAAGCTTGGATTAAAGCCCACTAGCTCTTCCGCTCGCTTGTTCTGCTTCTTCCGCGTCCCTTCCCTTCGACCGTTTCTACCTTTGTAGCTCTTTCGTCTTTAGTAAGCTTCTTTTATACTTTTTATTTTTTTATTTTTTTGTTCTTGCCTTTACAAAGGTCCGTTAATTCGGGTAATTAAATGTCCTTTTCAGGCCGAAATGATTGCGTAGTTAAGGCTGGACCCTTATTAAAGCCGCGCCAAGGCGGAAAATTCAAATTCATGTGAACAAAAGTCGGCAAAATAAAACAACTAAATATTAAAATAATCCAACCAGGTTGAAAGGGTGAAGTTATAACCAAGTAAAACAATTTTCTAAAAAAAAAATCCGACTTCCTGGAACTGCGTCATATTAGCGAGTTTTCGTTCTTAACCCTTGTGTTATTTGGAAAGCTTAGATTACAAAAAGTTAATTTTTTTTGTCTTAAACGTTCATGATAAATGTAAACACGTGTAAAATGAAATCTCAAAGCGAAGAAAGATCTAAGGCATTACTTCCTTTAATCACCTATCCAGGATGATTTCACCTCTCAGCGAGTGATTAGATAGGTGTGACCTTGATTTTTCCAGAAGAGTGCATCAAAGTGACGTAGAGGTTAGTAATAGACGTAAATTTTTCTACGTCATCTCTGATGCACTGTTAGTAATATGAGCATAAGGTCTACGTCACTCTGAAGTATAGGTAGTAATAAAGACTCATTATAAACTGCATCAATTTGACACAGAGATAGTAACGAGCACCTAAAATATAATTACACAATTAATTAATTATGTAAAAAATTGCAAATTGCACATTGCTTACGCAGTAATTATTTTAAAAAGGCATATTCTTGCTTTGACCTGCTTTGAATACTACCTTGATTTTTTTTTTTTGTTATGTTAAAAATAAATACTGGTTTCACTTCTTCGGCTTCTTTAGCTAACCAAACCATGGAAATACACAGGAGGTGAAGTGCACAGGCTGCGTCTTCCGCCCACATCTACCTTCTTCCATTTCCCATTGAGAGTTCTTACATAGTTCCTTCAAGGCAATATTGAGTTCCGTTTATAAAACTGCCTGTATTATATATTAAAAGACTATCTATATATTATATAATATAAGGCTGCCTATATTATAGATGTACGAGTAATATTTATATTTTTATTAAATATATTTGTTGAAGTGTAATATTTCTTGTCTGCATTCATATTTGTTTCTCTTTCTTCCATATTTTTTCTTGTTTTATGTTTTAATTTTTATTTTTATGTACTAAACATTAACAAATATTCCGTTTTTAACAAGAAATTTCTCCATTATCCCTGATAATCAAGTTCTGAATCATTTCCCTGTGTATACGTCAGATTAATACACAGGTTAGTAATAGTAGAAGATGAATTAAGGTTAGTGTTCCAGGGTTAAAAATAAATCAAATAAGATCACTTAGTTCATAAAAAATATTTTATTTTAGGTTTAATAGCGTGTTAGTTGCCTAAAAACTATTCCAAGCTCTAAATTTTTAGTACTCCATTCCCCCCCCCCCGAAATTATTTATTTATTATGCCATGGATCACTGTAGGATAAATCGCACAGGAAACTTATTTGTATGACATTTAATAAACTTCTGAATAGATGCTTCACATTTAATAACATTTCCCAACCGGTTTCGAGATTTATAACAAAGATATTATAGAAAATTCTTTACGTCTTTTTATTGGTGGAATCAACCCAAATATCGATGGATTTGTTTCCCAAATTTAAGATCAAGTGTCTTATTGATTTCGATTTGCTATTTAACTTTTGTTGTTTGTAATACTTGTAAATTTCACGATTTAATTATAATGTTGTACCTATTTTTTTTTTCATTTTATTTTGTTATTTTAATAAATTGTATTATAATAACATTGTCGTATTATTTCATGCCTGATGTCTATCGCTAAAAACAATAAACACTACTTGAAAATCCTACGTGTTTTTATTTTGAAACCATCTACGCGGCCCGCGAACGTATTCGCGCACTAAAGTTTGGTCATAGGTTGCCCATACCTGGTCGCGTCTCGGTTATGTGTTATCACTACAATTGATAACTATATATATATATATATATATATATATATATATGCCTTATTTCCGACTCGATATGTAAGATATCTTCAGGGCTATGGGGGAGAGGAAGAACTACTTTTACTATGGGTGGAGGCTACTTTTCTTCGAAATGCAATTTTGTTCAACACGTGACCGAACCCCAATGATCTACACCTTCTTATAAATACTGTAAGGTTCATCGACCCTTAAAATCATTAGCTCCTATTATTTTTAAAATTATACTTTTATTTATTTATTGATATACTTTTATTTTATATCCTATTACTTTCTGTTTGTTTTGTTATTGATCCGAAACTTTTGATTTTTAAATTATCACTTTGTTTTTTATCATTTCTTTTATGGGAGAACAACACTGCTGTGATGCTCTTCAGATTAATAAAATAAATCATTGATACGTTTTTCTAATCGATAGGGCGTTAGAATTACACCTACCATTAAAATATAGCTTATTGCATAGAAGTCTTGGGTCAGCTTTCAGTTTAGAGCTGTTAAATCAGGAATAGCCACCTCAAGGCTGGTTTTATTAAGGCCCTACCGCTGAGTTATGTCCTCAGCGGGATATCGCCGGCAAATATATCACGACACTGCTCCTCTTATCGCTAGATCGATACTAGTATCCAACTCCGCTTAAGTATCAGATAGATAAACAAAGTTTATTAACACTTGGTCATTAAATTTAGTCTGGCAATGAACATACATTTATAAAAACCCACTATTACTGACTTACAGGAACTCACGCTGAAAATCAGCTCTTATGAGCCGTAAAAATCTGTCTGTATTGCCAGACATAAATATCTGATGGCAAAGGCTTAAAACCCAAATGTAGAAATTTTGACCCATATCTTACTGTAAAACATATTTTAACTGACTATCAGTTACGGCTTGACTTTGATAATTCACATCAGTTGAGAGCTATACTTTTTGAAAGCAATGAGAAAATATATGTCACAACAACCTGGAACAAGTAATCAATTTTACCAATTCTTACAATAAATGTAGAAAGGACCCCGCCCTTTCCTAATGGAAAATGGCTTTCGTTCAAATTGAACGAACCTATGCTCGTTGGATAGAGGAAGTCTTTCTGAACAAATGTCTCCATGGGCACAAAACCCGAAAGTTAAAACTTTTGATACTTTTGGGTATCCGAATTTTCCATTTTTAATTTTTGCAAAATCTCGAGATCTCTGTTTGAAAGGTTTCCCAAGCCATTTGGCGAGTAAAAAAAATACGTATCAATTATTTTTCGTAAACCTTTCGAACGACACCACATTTGACACTCCTACCCCCCCCCCCCACCACCCACTGGGCGGGCAGGAAGCTTTTTTTTTTTTCTTGCAATTATCGTCTATCCATTATCATTTGAAGATCTTTTCGACGGCAATACACTGAAACCTTGTCTCACACCCTTACCCCATCCCCACCCACTTGGGATATGCTCGTCATCATCAAAACATCAAATATGCGACTTCTTACTTGCTGAATCATACGTTAGATGCAGCTGATCGATAGCAAACGAAAAGTCAAAGCAGTTGACAGTAGTCTAAGAGACAAAAAGTGCCTCTTTTCAGGGCTACTAATGTTAAAGTCTGCTAACAGAACATTTTTTTTGCGAAAAATGGCCTTTTTTTTAAACATACGAGCTAGAGCTGGGGTTGGGGTGGGGATGAGGTAAGGGTGTGAGGCAAGGTTTCAGTGTATTGCCTTCGAAAAAATCTTCAAATGATAATGGATAGACGATAATTGCAAAAAAAAGGTGGTGGTGGGGGGGGGGGTAGGAGTGTCAAATGTGGTGTCGTTCGAAAGGTCTTCGAAAAATAATTGATACGTATTTTTTTTTTTACTGGCCAAAACGCTTGGGAAACCTTTCAACCAGAGATCTCGAGATTTTACAAAAATTAAAAATGGAAAACTTCGGATACCCCCCATGGAGACTTTTGTTCCGAAAGACTTTCTCTATCCAACGAGCATAGTTTCGTTCCTTGTGGTATCAGAATTCTAAAATTAAAGAATTGCTTATAAAAAAGTAAATTTCTGGACCCTTCGACTTAGGGGGGTTAATCAAAAAACTTATTTAAGCTAGGACATTTAATAAAAGTAACTTTTCTTTAAAACAAATTATTTTATATTTTCTTTACGAGAAGGGCCCCAATCCCCATACACTAAACATTAACATTTGAGCCTCCGGAATATAAAACAATCTTCTAAATTCAAGAAATCACCAATATAAGATGGACTTTCCAAAATAACAGCTATTCTATGATGGTTCAATGAAGGGTTTCCTTTTAAAAAAATGTGGTCTTGTTTCTCTTCAACAGTGGGATCACATCGACTATGTGTCTATTGAGGTTATCACCTTTTGTTGGACTAATTTTTAACATTATATGCTTGGGTTTTTGTATAATTTTTCCCAAACTTTCAACAATACTCATTGTGTATTTAGTTAGTCAATAAACAAAATAACATGTAAATATATAATAACATGTAAAACTCAATGTACATATTGTATATTCAATTTGTAAATAAAAATCTCTTCTTCTTCTTCTTCTAACATTATATTTCCTGATTACTGGTAAACATATATTTATTAATTTAAACTAGGAATATTAGACTACCTAATTAAGTAGTTAAATACCACCTAAAAGAACTGTAATTTATTGTTTTCATGACATTTTTGTCTTTATTTTACAGGTAACGGTCAACATTTCATAAAGATAACCCATCTCCTCAAATGAGCGTAAGTTATTATTTTTTTATAATTATTGTAATTTATGAAAAGAATTTGTCGTAAAAAAAAACAACAACAAAAACTGTCTTTGCATGAATTTATTTCGTTTGTACGTCTGTTCGTGTGAGAACGTTTTTTAATATAACAATAAATAAATTTTACTATTAAACTAGATATACACATTTCATGGTTCGTGCTTCTTTTGGCAATTCTCTTCTAATTTATTTCCTTGCAATTAATTATAATTTCATAATACGATGGCCTAGAATGAAAACCTCGTATCTCAAAAATAAAATTAATTGACTTTTATACCTAATTAGATGGATATTATGGTTACTGAGAAAGCTAGAAGGTTGGCTTCTTCGCCGACATAGTCCAGGACGAGTAAGATAGAGTATCTTTGACACTCAAGGATTGTCAAATAGAATCTTATCCGTCTAATAACGTATAAAAGTTATATACGTTTTTTTTTTAGATCCGAGGTTTTCATTCTAGGCCATCGATATCCTGTTGTTAATAGCTTTATACTAAATTCTACGTAGGTATATTCTTTTCTTTATTAGCAGTTCTTGTCACACTTTGGGTTCAATATAGGATTGTCACTGCCGGTATAAATCCGTACCCATTATTAAAATCGAGTATTTTCTTTTCATTTTTTTTTTTTTTTTTTTTTTTATAGGGCATCGACATCTGGGCCATTTATTTTTTTTTATAGGGCATCGACATCTGGGCCATTAGCGCTGACGAGCCGTGAGCTGAGAATATTCCTGCCACCGATGAGTATCGTACCTCCCATCTCCCGCATGAGAAACTAAAGCGTTAGCCACTAGACCGCGGCGAGAGCCTAAATTGATTAATAACCGTATTTTAAAATGCAAATGCTTTTCATGATTTGATTCCCTCACTATAGTTTACTGGAAACGTTCATAAAAAAAAAATACAAACAACAAAAAAATTATATTACTTAGAAGAGCTTTAGATGTAGGCGATTTGTATTTGAAAAGTCTGTGAGATTGGAAGTAGACTCGAAGATACAGCGGGCTGTTTATAAAGAAGCCAGAGCATAGAGCGGCTCCCTTTGAAAGGGCTGTATCCCCGAGTTGATGGCTCAGCCTGCTTCAGAGAGACGTCGGTTCTTTTCAAGAAGGAGGGAGAGAGCAAATACCATTCCACCTCCTGTTCAAATAGAATCCTACCGCCTATCCGTAACAAACATCCCCTTTTCCTTTACCTAACTTTCCGAGGTATCTTAGAAAATTTATTTATTTCGGTTAAGTTCTACTAGAGTAGATGGGGAGGAAGGGTGCAGATAATTTTGTTTGGGAGATTTCGGGAGGAAAATGGCCTATACAGTGAAAAATGTGTTATAGCCTGTTCACATGGACTTACAAGTTCGATTCCGCATGATCAAAATTCTTAGCTGAAACATTCACAAATGGTCCGCTATTTGCAATTGCCAATTTCAAGGAATAACACAATACGAGAAACAGATATAAAAACTGATTTTGTTGCGTTTAAGACTAGAGAAGTTCCAAATGAGAAAGTACAGTGTTCAGCGCGGATATTAGATCACCGTTTAGGTTAATCCTGAATAAATACAAAATAAACGTAATTAGAATTATGAAAATACTTGACATTCTAAATTTTATTTTATCCAATATAATGATACGTTTTCGGACTTCATTGTCCTTATTCAGGGTTAATATTGTAATTTTATGTAATATTTGTTTTGCATCATCACAAATTATTGTATTAAATCTGACAATATTAATGTCCAGTCATACCTTGAAGCCATTATAGGTAAATAATTTACCTATAATTGGCCTAGATATACCTATAATTGCTTCAATGACTTGATATTTACATTGTTTAATGCTTCAATGCCATTATTTGTGATAATTCATAACTAATAATAGTTAAAATTGTGAAATGACAGGATTAAGCCTTGTAGGAATATTAAGTCCAAAACGTTGCATTAAATGGGATAGAATAAAATGTCGAAAATTCACCACCTATCTTGATCAGTTTAACATTTATCAATACTTAGCCAAAACTAAAGGCTTAAAACATTTTTAACCTCTTATGTTAAGATTAAAACAAAGGAAATTTTTACCGCCAATTTTCCCTAGGCAGCCAAACTATCTTTTTAAACAGGTTAGATAATAATAGTTTGAAAGTTTTTTAACCTTTGCTTTGGCTAAATATTAAACACTATCTCCCTTGCCTGACCTCTCCAAGCCGCCCTGTTTCCAAACGAGAAGTAACCAGTTTTTATAGAGTTTCACTTATCGTGTCGTTCGTCGATAAGCCCTCGTCGGGAATATTTCCCTCAGAATTTCCCGCATGCGAAATTGCACTTTTTCAACCAACTGAACTGTCTGTAATAGATAGCTATAGCTGTGCACATTCCTCACGAAAATAGTTGCTTTACGGCGAGCCTCTGAAAATGTTCCTAAAATAAATAATAAATTAATAGTATTCTTACTAGGGGCTGTAGTCGGAGAGAGCTCGAAGACCCACAAACATCGATGATCTTTATGGCAGAAAAAGCCATTGCTGACGCTTCACTTGTGGTTTTTATTTCGCCTACGTGTTACTGCTGGGATGCGAAGAAGACTTCAGGATTGTGATGAGCAAATGAATTTGCTCTGGAAACGTTGAAATGTGGATAACATTACGCCGAAAGGATGCCTTTACAGAGGTTTCGATTGGAAACATAGAAGGTTATGCCGCGAAAAGATCCAAGCTGTGCAGTGAGACGATTAAAGAAGTTTTCTTGAATTTTCAATGCAGCAAGTTGCTGTTTATAATCTGTAAAGCCTGTTATTTCTATAAAGAGAACGGCACGGAGACTAATATGGGTGCAGGAGTGTATTCCTGGAGAAAGGATGTCCTTGACTGATGACTGGGAAGATTTACACGATGGCTGGACTTCAGGTGGATTCCCAGGACACGCTACACCTTGGGGTCAGGGTTTTTCCGGCATTTTATGCATATCAAGTCATTCTTACACGCCTTAGAATAAGGCTGAGTACTTATGTTTGAAGGCAGTCTCTCAGATGCTACTCCTTATTCATGTTGAAACTATGTTGACATGAATTTTTATTTCTTATACATTTTTATGACTTATGGTTTATATGTTTTCTCGCTAGGTGTGTTGAATATCATGTTTGTGCAGCTTCATTTGCCAGGGGTAGCGATGTTATCCTGTATTTCAAGTAATTCCTTGAAATCGTTTAGCTAACCGTTTCTCAACCTGTTATAAGCGTACAATTGTGGTACGTCAGTTGCGACACGAAAAATAATAAGGACGGAAATTAAAACGTTTTTCATAAAAAATATTTTATTTGTTAATATAATAGATTATACTGGTAGTATGCACAGTCAATGATAAAAATCCTGCTATCGATATAATTATTTTAAAGCAGTTTTGCATGTAGGCGTCAACAATCAATAACTGTTGTGATTGAGTTGCGAAATCGTCCATTTTACCGCGTACCTTTCAAGTGAAAGATTATTGTTTATGATTGCATCCTCTTTTTTTCTTATAATTTATTCATACCAGTCTGTCACGATATACAATCAGTTTTATGAAGTGCTACAATTTAGTTGTAAGTAAGAACACGCAATTGGTACGTCATTCAAAAAGGGTCGGCGAACAATTTCTTAGCTCTTTTCCTGGAAATCCATTAAAATTACAAATGGCTCTAGAATATAAATTGCAAGATCAGATAGGCGCATTGTAGATATTTAGCAATGAGCCAGAAGAGGATAAGCTATCGAAAAAAAAACCTATATAATGAAGAAGAAAATTATGCGAACTACTGCGATCACTACTGGCTACAGTGTCCGTCTAAACGAAGATATTTAAAAAATCCAGCGAGCAAATTTATAAAACTGTGAAATAATACGTTAACTTACTACAATATACATAGAAATTCCATTTCAATAACTCTCTTAACAATACAACTGCTATGCATGTAGCTACCAGATCTATACAGAAATATATAAATAAATTGACTTATTTTTCTCCCGAAATAAACTGTTTTGCCATTACAGTTTTTTATCATCATTTAAATGCCTCACTACCTGGGCTTTTAGAATAATTAAAATAAATAAATTAATAAAATCTATTTCAATAAATAAAAAAATATATCCATTGTACACCGCTGGTGCTTGCCACACACTGAATGCTAATGCACTTATTTGATACTCTTGAAATAAATCTAATTACGACCGAATGTGCTAATTTATTTCTGTCTCGGATGCAGGCTTGCCTTTCACATATGGAGGTAGATATAAATGGAAACTAGTATGAAACTCGCATTAGCTAAAACTATATGTAGGTAGATTTAGGAAGTTGTTCGCGCAGGTCTTGCTAATATATTCCTTGACGTAACAGTGGGTAGAGCTCATACATATTTATTCCCTCTTCTAGGGGGTGGCCACAATTAATTTTTGACCCCTACTCCACCCTCCTCTCCCTCGAAACTCCGGTCACCCATCCTCTCTCTCTTGGAGCTAATGTATTCATTGTAAGCCCCCGTCGTCGTCGGTAGCTATCTCCCAAATCGGGTTTCGGTGCACTACCTCTTCCTATCTACATTTTTATAGGGCTATCATTAACTTTACCATAATCCATCCACCTACAGCCTCTGCGCTTTGTTCCCACGCGGTTGGCTGCTTCCAGAAAATTTAACTCTCGAGAATCCTTCCCTGCTTCCCATTATTTTCATAATTTATGTGTTCCGGTTAAAGCGGTAGGTTAATATTAGCAAGCATTATATCAGATCACTTTTCTGGAATGAGAATAATTTACCGTCAGTCTCTTGAATTATGTTGTATAAGGCAATTACATAATTATATTATTACCAGAATGCTCTGTTAGTGGATTTTCTTTCTAATTATTCCACTTTAGGTTCTACATCTTATTACAATGTTCCCTTGCCATCCGAAGTTTTTCAAGAAGTTTTCTTTCTCGACCTTAGGTGGTAGATAACACAATAAAAAATAAGGGTTCACAATTTTAACTAAATCGGTTTTGTAGATCGTGACATATCTGTGCAACAGTTTGGAAAACATATTTTCAATAATATGGATCTAATCAATTCTTAAATGTAAAAACCATTTATTTATCCAAAGAAAAAATATATGATTAGTCTTATTTTTGTAATAAATAGCCGAATTATTTATTTATTATTCCTATTTATTCGATTGTATATTGAGCGAGTCATCATGTTCGGCCTGCTAACCGAGCAACTTAATTTTTGCCGTTAGGTACACAAAATTAAGATTATTACCATTTTTTGGAAACTTTGTTACTCTTGGCTCCTCCGCACCCTTTTGTGCCTCTTCAGGAGAAGATGTAACAAATAAAATTCTTCTTTATGGAGGATAGAAAAAAATATTTAAAAAATAAAAAGGGATGAAAATGAACAAATAACGCGAAAATGCATTAAACTAGAAAACACACCTACTACGCAAAACCTAGAATTGAATTTTAGTAATATATTAAAACGAAAAGGGGAAACTTGATGAATTGGATAAAAGCGCTATTCAAATAAAGAGAACATAAATAAAATTAGCAAAAATTAATGATATTTTGAGCAGGTGATAATTTCAAACAGATGTAGACAGAGATAGGTTGAAGAAAAGCGAAACATCATAATACAACAGGTTTTCTAATTGATCAGAATCTAGAATCTGTGTCGTTATTTTTGTTTCAGTTTTAATATAATAATATGTCTTATTTAACCTAAATGGCTTGTTTTAGCTATATGTCTTATTTAAACAAAATAAGACATATAGCTAAATATCTTGGGAACATAGCTAATTCAAATTAAAGGAAACAAAATGCAAGATCAACATTATTTGAAGTAGCTGCGATAGATCATACATAGTAGAATAAGAACAGCTACCACGAAAACGAATTAAACAGCATGCTCAAATTATTGATAACGTACGATACAATGCAACGTTGGCTTATTATGCTACAATAGATAAACATAATTTTTATTTTCAAAATATTAGCACAATGTGGAAAGAAAGAAACAGAATGAAAAAGAAGATGAATTAAAGTACCCTCATAATAATAAAAAAATAGATTGAAAGTGGTAAATAAAAAAAACTGAAATACAACATCTCAAGAATATTCGCAGACAATTTATAGTTGGGATTCGGCTAGGAGAAAAAAACGTCAGACGTTCAGGAAGAAATCTGTATTTGGACGTTTCGGCTGCACATTGGCAGCCTTCTTCAGCTAAAAAATTAGTTTAGCTGAAGAAAGCTGCCAATGTGCAGCCAAAACGTCCAAATACAGATTTCTTCCTGAAAGTCTGACGCTTTTTTCTCCTAGCCGAATCCCAACTATACCTTGTGTGCGTATATCTGCAACAGCTAACTATCTTCATCTCCTCTCAAGAATATTGTTTTTAGCCTAAACAAATAAACTTAATAATGTGAACAAAAAAATAAAAATGTTTTTATTAAACATAAAAAAGGGGATTTAATTTTTAAGATTGTTACTTCTGTAGATTAATTTTAAACATGTGACTCATCGATTATCGATCAGCTGACAATTTTCCACCATATTGGATTCTTTCAGACCATGAGCAGTCTGAACGTGGCTCTACTTGTAGAAGTTCTCTTCCTCAAGTTGAGGCTGTAAGTTTTTATATTTGTAACCTGTTCCCTGAAGAAGAACCAAAAGGTGAGCACCTCATGTAGGGAAGAAATAAAGTTGTTGTTTATCCTTCTGCCTATAACGAAAATTAGAAGACATAAGTTAAGGGTCAGATTCATGTAACATATATTCCTTAGATTTATATTTTCTTGCAAAGAACTTTGATTCAAGGAATTGCTGTGGCAGAACATGTAATACATTGATGAAAGATCTCATATTCTTGTACACTTTTCAACGTAGGGTTTTTATTAAGGAAATTCCGGGGCAATGTTGTTGTGTTGACTTGTGTTGGGTTTCTTGCCTCAAGCCTATTCAACGTTAGATTGATTTTCATTGTGAAGGCCTCTCGAAAAGTTTTTATGTCCTCCTTCTCCGTTTCCCATTCGTTCCCTGAGGGCAACCCTTTGAACATTCCCTAGCCGGTACTTACTCTTTTCTTAGTGCGCAAACATTTTTAGTGTGATCCTTTATAACTCTGCCCATGCATGAGGGAAGGGATTGGGTAGATAAGGAGCACTGGGACATTAATAGCCCCCCGTGCTATCTCTAATACAAACTTGGGAGTAAACATGGCCAGAACCTTATCTTTCGGACAATGGCGTTGTGTAGAGAGTATAGCCGGAGCGAAGGATCCATTTTGTCTGTTTTATTACCGTCCAGTCGTAAGGCGAGATTCGCCTCGCAAGCAGCCCTCTGGTGGCCCATATCCTCCACCGTTAACCCCCCCCCCCTTCGGCTCATCCCATCCGACAAACCTGTTTTTATTAAATTTTCACAACCCCCTTCGTAAGGCCTATTCTCTTTTTGCCTACTTTTTATTTTTATCTTAAAAAATCATATTATGTCCGTTTATTCTTCCTACGTCCGGAGTCGCTTTCTGATGAGTTGCTTTAAGGACTGTTACTCCTGAAGAGGTGTTCATATAGCCCGCCTTACATTCTTATTCTGAAAACTAGAAACATAAACAAATAAAAACCACTCTCTGTGCAAAATATTTTACTCAGGTCTAAGAAGTGTGTCAGTTCTCAGTGAGGGTTCATGCAAAAACCACAGTTTTTAACTCGTTTTTATTATTTTTGTTGTTGTCATGATTATCGTTTGACTCAGTTTGTGCACTGTTCCTATCCTCTTTGCTGATAATTCCATAGATGTAAAAAAAGAACATATATTTACCTCTTTTAATCACAAAAGAAAAGCCCAGCCTTTTAGTCAGATTGCTCAAACGATATGGTTACTGACCTGCAGTTTTGATCTCTGGAAATGTCAAAGGCTTTTTTTGAATCATTATTTCACTTCTCTGATCTGGATGTTTACAGTAGAGTTAACGTTTTACAAGAAAAACTTATTTCAAATCCTTAAAGGATTCTTTGAGCTTTTTGAGGGGGGTTTTTCCTTTTAAGTGCACTCCTTCTTAGTGATTAAATGTTTTGAATTCTAAAAAAGAATAAGCGCTTCATCATTCCCAGATAAAATTGTAAAAACATAATATCAATTTGATAAATTACATAAAAACCAAATAGAAGTCTATTCATGGTGGAATCTATGAGGAAGGAGATTATGAATTACAGATTTTTAGTACGTATAACGGACGTTAAAATTAAATAAATATTACGTAGGAATGTAAAAAAATGCCATCTTTTCATAAATTAAATTTCCTTAAGAAACATTATGGAACCAGGTGTTCTCAACTCAAAAAAAAATGCTATTTTCATATTGAAAATACAATTATTTTATTTATACGTGTTTTTTTTTTTTTTTTGTGTTTCCTCTGAATATGGAGGAAGCCTACCTTAAGTCACCAATTTTAGAAGGCTGTGGGGTCTTAAAAGCAGTAATCCTTCCTTCCTTCACACTACTTTATTTCCTAGGCCCGACATGTTTCGTGCATATTTTCGCACCTCTTCAGGGGCACTTCTACAACAAAACATTATTTTTTGTTCCATCCAAACGAAACAATTTTTAGAAGCTAGATATAAAAAGTTATGTAATGCTCCATTAAATGCATTGAAATTATACTAACCTACATTAAATGTAAGATCTCCCCTAAATGTTAAAATAATAATATCTAGATTAAATGTTGTATAAAAAGGACAGAAACCCTTTTTATAAAACATTTAATGTAGATATCATTATTTAACATTTATTTGTTGTTATTTATTCAACTGTTTATACAGGGAACGGGATGTATGTATAAAGAGGGGTATAAAGTTAGCGGACAAGCTGCCTGTACTGTAGCTTGGTGGTAAGCACCCCCTTTGGACCTGTAAATTCACCAGTTCTCTACCCCCATCACGAGTTCCCGTTCAGGCTATAAACCTTCGCCGTATATACGGTAGCATGAACGTTGGCATGTATACGGCGGTATGAACCCGTAGTAGCACGGAGTTTATGCTCAATATCAGTTATTAGCTACGGGAAGTCATTTGTGCTCCCCCCACTCCCACTCCCGCGAAATGGTCATTTTACATGAGACGTTTGATGATGGTCTCCCCTTCTCATATAGGTTTTAGTACCACTCGCCTCTATGCTGACCATTCACTACTGGATGACTCATTTAGTCTCGGGGTTATGTAAGAAAAAAATGAGTAGCCATTTATGTGGCGATGAATTATGACCAAATGAGAATTAGGATTATAATCTAATTTTCTAAAAGCTTAAAAAAATAAGAAACTGTCCCACAGGAGAAAGCACATTCTTCAGCACGGATATTAGTTTACGGACTAGGTTAATTCTGAATAAATACAATATAAAAATAATTATTTATTTATTTATTTCATTTATAGAGTTCTGCAACAGAGGTGAAAAACTCTTTAAATGTCAGTCGTCAACTTTAAATGTAGAAAAAAAAAGGGGTATATGCATATAAAAACATTTGAAGAAATAAACTTGAAAAAGAAAGAAGAATTAAAAGAAGTAAAAACGAACAATCAAAAAATAAAATAATAAAAAAATAAATAAAATAATCAAAACAGACAAAATTTAATAAATTAAATTTTTGAGTATAATAAAGAGTTTTTTAAATGTTTGAGTAGTGCATTGATGTGTGGGCTACCATCTGTCAGTATGTCGTGTAAGTCGTAAGGTATGGTCAGGTTAATAAAAATAAAAATAATTACGAAGATAGTGGAGATGTAGGGAAATGAATAGGCCGGCCTTCACTAGTTAGAAAAGTTTATTTCCAAAGCGCTTTCGAGATCAAATATCATCATCAGTGCCTGATGACAACAACATAACAAATATAAACCAAGTCTATAAACTAAAATAAAAAAAATTATGTTCATTTTGAGAAATTTTTAGTCACTAGCATAAAAACAATAAAGGAAAGAATTCTTAAAAACCCTAAATAAATTAAAAATAAAATAAAATTAAAACATTTTAAGTCCAAGAATAAATAAAAATTTAATTAAATGATTAAGCATTAACAACAACAGATAAAAAGGAAGCAAAACAGGAAGAAGAATATATTAATGTTGAGAATAAAACATAGAAAAAGTAGGTGGGAGAGAGAGTACGGACCTATAGATTGTGTCTGTGCACATTGTAGATTTGGTTTATATTTGTTATGTTGTTGTCAACAGGCACTGATGATGATATTTCATCTCGAAGCGCTTTGGAAATAAACTTTTCTAACTAGTGAAGGTCGGGCTATTCTTTTCCCTACATGATGATGAACCTTCACCAACCGGCTCCCAACACCTGTGAAGATAGTGGACCTTCCAAATTTTATTTTATCCAATTTAATGCATCGTTTTCTCGCGTCATTGTTCTTCTTTGGGCTTAATATTGCAATTTTACAATTTTAAGTAATATTTGTTATGTATGATCACAAATTGTTGTGTCAAATTATTATTTATTTATTATATGACTGTTCCGCTTCAAATGCGATTGCACAAAGAACAGTAACCTCTGAACTTTGCTATTCTAGAAAATCAGCATGGCTAAAAATATCAAGTCATATCTTCAAAAAATTATACGTAAATACTTTACCTATAATTGCTTGAATAACTTGATACTGTTTAATGATTTAATACTTTAATTTGGGATAATTCATAACTAATATTCGTTAAAATTGTGAAATTACAGTATTAAGCCTAGTAGGTAAATGAAGTCCGACATGTTGCCTTAAATTGGAGAGAATAAGATTCGAAGATGTACTACCCACCATTTAATTCTACCCAATCAATAAATAAGTGGTTTTTTTTTAAATATAAGTAAGCCCCAACTGTTATTTTTGTATTTAACTTTGTTCGACAGTGTAACCCAATTTCTAATGGACCTATTTTGCTTCTTATTTAAGAACATGTTACTCATTAAGTGAAATAATATCAATGAAATTTCACTGCATTAAAGTAAAATAAGGGCCGATAAAGGCAAATAATTAATTTGGTTCCGGACTGTAATCGAATTCCTTCTGCCGATTTAGGTTATTAGCATAGACATGCTTTAGCGATTACTATACTGATAAAAAAACGGTACAAAAAAGTGTCCGCTGGCGGTGGCCATGTACGTAAAAGAAGACTGTATGTTATACAGTACGTTACATAGGTTTGTCGGGTGGACCTAAACCATATTTATATTCCCGTACCAAATGATTGAACGAGTTCGTTGACAAGCAGAAATCCGTCCATCCGGAAGGGGTGTTTACTCCGGACCTAAATTTTTATTTTGCCCTTACATGAAGTGGGGGTAGGTAATGCTGGAGAGTCGGAATTAATTAATTTATCTCGGGTAAGGGGTTAACCCTTTAATGAGGCTCGGAGATAGTCTTTGGGATCTCCGGCCTTTCAGCTTTGTAAGTTTCGCCCCGATAAGCCGCCAGAAGACAACACTAGATGAAATTAGTGAAAGAACAATCGTTGACTAAGTCGTCATCCTACACGGAATGGGATTCTGTATCTGGATACTCCCTTTTACTTGGATACCCAAATACATAACCCTTTATCTAAATGGATTTTCGGCCTTAACCTTAAAGGCTCTCCTCGTTATTGTAGCGTAGACCGCCCCGGGCTGGATTAGAGGACTGGCCATGACCGCGTCCCTCCTTCTAGCCTTCACTATTCCCTCTTAGCCCCTCTTCCAAGTCCTCTCTCTAGGGAGAATTATCAACCTGACCGTCACTACTAATTATCTACTTTGGCCTTAGCATGTAAGGCTACATTATTATTTAAGACAGCCTTATCATGATCTCCAAACAGCCTGTACTGTGGAGTAACATCCATCTTCGTTAGGAAAATTAAATAAATCTTCGTTATTAGTATGCAAAATATAAGCAGCCGTATAAATAGTTCATCTGCTTATATTTAGCATCCTAATAACGAAGAATTATTTAATTTTCCTAAGCAGCCGTAAAAACAGTACAGTCGTGGGTTCGATTCCCACTATGGGGTGGTGGATTTTCTTTAGAAGGTAAAGAAAAGGCATCAGCCCTATCCTGGCTAGAAAAGGGTGGAAACCTATAGAGAACCTGCCCCAAAATTCTCGGTTAATAATAAAGGACGTTAAAATTTAAATAAATAAATAGTACAACAAACAATAGATATATTTATGTGTGATGTTTGATTTTTATTGCTGTGACGCAACGAAAGCGATATGCAAATTGGTGAAAAATGATAATAGTAATGACTAAATTAAATTAATCATACATGAAGAAAATTTTGGAAAAATTAATGTTAATAAAAACAACATAAAATTAAAACATTAAAAAAAAAAGGACTTTAAAACAAAGAGACTCTTTATTTTTAATTATATTGTTATTTAAATATCATAGTCATGGCTGTCTTCGGTCAATAGTAATGAAAGGTCAGTGCGGGTATGTGTCATTGTCTGGTCCTTGTGAGGCTGTCAACATAGTATCTCATATTTAATGAGTTCATTGCATTGTCGACATGTTAATGTGCTTTATTTAATCGTTAGGTTATTTTAAAATCAAGACAAAATAAATAAAATAGATTCAAAATTAATGTTAATCAAATTAATTGTAACAATTATTGGCCAAAATATGAACCAAAACACCTTCATTCATTTGACTTCAACAATATAAAAATTAAAGAATAAAATGAAGCTAAAGATGGCGTTACATTCCAATAGAAACCTCTTTACAATGTTAAATTATACCTAACATTAAGCATTAAGAATTGAAGCATCTTTCTTAGTCAAATAATTAAATATCCTAAGCTTCATTTATTACTTCTTAGATTTAAATGTACTATTATTTATCATCATAGGCCCGGGGTTTCTGCTAGCTCTACATTATTAATAACATAATATTAAACGAGCCCATAACTGGAAAAGAACCGCAACATTTGAACCCAAACTTCTAAGTTTATTTGCTTGAAGTATATGGATTAAAAAACATCGTGCTTGTTCAAGCCCTACTATGTAAACATTATACCATCTGGCAGCTAATCCGTAATTCTAACAATAACAACTAATTTTGGCTTTTTTATTTGTATTTTTTTCACAAATTGTGATAATTGTTTTATTTTTCTATGTATTCTTATCATTTTCATGGTCTTTTTTATCATTTTATTTATTTTAAATTAATGATTTTTTTAAAATTATTTTTCTTCTTTTTCTAACCATTTTCATTGCTTTTAGTTTTTTAGACACACTAAGGATTGTAAATAGGCAGTATTTAATGGCCTTATAAAAAACTAAACCGCCGAAAGGTCCAATCACTTGAAACATCGTGGAAAAAAATTGTCTTCTCTGATTTTTTTATGAGTAATTAGAACAACAAAGTAGATGGGATGATTGCAACACTAAAGAGCGACTGATTGTTTTGATATATATAAAATATCTCTGCAACGAAAATGAGGAACACTAAAAAGTATTAATGAACATTTTACTCTTTATGAATGGGGATGGCAAATTTGTCGCGATGAAGGGGAAAAAAAGGGAAAAAACTGCATTGAGCAGAACGACCTTCCACCGACAAGACATTCAAGGTGTTAAATGTCTCGAACTCAGCGGCACCAAAACAGCCGCTAAAAGGAAAGTAAAGTGGGACAATTCACCTTTTCAGAGGGATTTTAGAGGCCAACTTAAAATACCTGAATGATGGGGATATGATGGAGACAACTAGAATACCAAGGTTTTCCCCTTCCAGAAGCGAGACGAAATAGATAAATTAAGTGAGCATTAGGAAAGGTATTGTGTCAGGCCTTGGCTAAAGCCTATAGGTTGAGTTTTGACACACACAATAGCCCCAAGGTTCGACCGTCGAGTAGACAATACATCCACGCTGTAAAGGCTTTCAATCCAGAGGAAGGAAGAAAAAAGGAAGGAAAAGTAAACCACACAATCAGTCTTATCTACTAGCGCTGGAACCATGCTCCGGGGACATCATCTAAACTTTTTTTTTTATATATATTAATTTTATGAGCACCCGTAACTATAGCTACATCCTCAGAACAATCATAATACATATATACACACAATTTTATTATTACTTATGTGCATACAAACATATTATGCACATCTGCATCATAGTACACATATATACATTACACTGTATTTATATAATTCATTTTACATCTAGATATAGGAGAATAAAATTTTACTTATTTCTTTAATTTTACAAATATGGTAACAAATTATACAAATTATTTATTTAAACTTTAACGTCCATTATTATTAACTACGAATTTTAGGACGGGTTATCTATAGGTTACCAACCTTTTCTAGTCAGGACAGGGCTGATGCCTTTTCTTTTTTCTAAGGAAAAGCCACCACCCCATAGTGGGAATCGAACCCACGACCTTTGGCAAGTGCTCGCGCCTTAACACTCACATTATACAAAGTAACAATTAATAGATTTTAACTTTGTTAGTTTTGTGGTAAGATGTAGGTTAGTGTACCATTGTGTCGTGTGTCAGTCAGTGAGATGGTAGTAAAGAACAGAAGTGTATTTTTAATTTTTTTTTGTTCATCTAAACTAAAATATATACAATCAGTCAGGGAATAGTTGGGATTCTGCTAATAAATCATGAATGCGATTTTTGTAAAAAATTGAATTAAGGACGTTTCGGCTACTCTTTTCTAGCCTTCGTCAGCAATGTGTGCCGGGGGGTATAGAAAGACTACAGTTAATTCTTAAGTGACCATGGTGCAAACATCAACTTCTGATGTTCTCTTAGCCGAATCCATACTATTCCTTGACTGTTGCTTATCACCTCGACGGCTAACTATCTACACCTAGTTATAAAATATATACATTTTGATTACGTTCGAACTAGTGCGATTATTACAAATATATATATATATATATATATATATATATATATATATATATATATATATATATATTTCTACAGACATGACCATTTATATACATTTCGTATAATTTCTTAAATATTATGAACCCCGTTGTGACACCGAAATACTTCCTGAAAACATGTCATGTTCATTATCCAGCAGAATTCGCACACTAAAAATGTTATTTGACGAAATTCTGGACGTATATTCACACATAAAATCAAATGTAACGAGATATTTTGTTTCAACTATAGAGAAACGTCACATCACACGGGCTTGAAACATGTTTCGCATGCCGCACTCTCATCCAACCTAAGATAATATAATAGGGGTTCTTTTTAGAGTAAGAGAATCATTTTAGAAATCAAACAATTACCTAGTGAAATATTGATTTTTGAACTTCTGTTATATTGTTTTAAATATTTCGAAAATTGATGCAAAATCCTGGTAAGTAAATTTTATACATCACATTCAAATAGATTTTATACACAATTGGTAAATTTCTGTATGATCACCACAATCTTATAAAAACTTTCTTTGAAGCTTTTGACGAAGTGTTGAATGTGTTGTGTTCCTTTGATGGCGAAATATTTTGTTCTAAGGTTTCCAAATAGCATAATGTAAGCTTTATATGGAAAACCACTAAGATGAAGCAGTTCTTGTGAGTGCTTTCTTTACATTCCATTGCATGATATGAAAAATAATGGCTCTTAGCAATATTAATTCTGAGGATTGTTGAAATGAAAATAATAATCTTTTTGTGAAGTTCGGGTTTAATCATTAATAATAGTTCCTGCGCAATGGTGGTTAACTGGACAGAGAAACTAAATTACAACTGTCATATTTAGAATAGCATTGTGAAATTGTTATCCCGAGAAATTCTACGCTTTTTGTAATCCTTTGTACCCAAACATTAGCTCTCACTTCTCCCGTCATTTACGAGTACTTCTGTAGCTAACTGTAGTGCTCCATCTGCTCCTTTTTAGACTGCCTAGTGCTCATCGTCTTCTTATCACATATGTTATGAAACGGCCTAGTTGTTATGTAATGGCTAGATGAGCCTTAACGGCGAGTAGTTTCTGATGATGTGCCTATTCAAAAATGAGGTCAAGCGAGGTTTTACACTTGGCCTAGTTCTTTTGATGCCCCCTGTTGACGAGTCCCTGCTATTTTCCTTGTAAAGAATATTATTATATTATTGCTACACATGGTATGTTACTAAAGCTCGCTGGGTGGTACCTGCCATATAGTAAATATGGGGATAAGTAGAAGGTTGTGTCACGCATGAGCTGCATAAATGCAAACATAATTAGCTCTGCCCTGGGTCATTCCATGTCAAATCAACACACTTTTTGACCTCACCCTTTCTGATATTAATGAAAATTAGTACACCCAAAGTAGGTGTTGGGACAACTAAAAATGCCAAATTTCAAATTTTTATCTAAAACGGTTTTCAAAATACGGACACGTAAAGTTTTGAAAAAACGGTCAAAATCCCGCTTTTTCAAAACATTTAAATAGACATAACTTCTCTCCTGTTTACGTTACAAACATGGCGAAGGTGTCAATGTTTAGCTGTTTATATGCCCTTTCAAATGACATGCAACACATGATAGGTTATGACAACATAATTTTTTTCAAAATCAAAAATAAAATTTTGAATCTAAATATTTTCAAAAACGCATCTTCAAAAATTTTGAAAAAATTATATATAATAGGTCATATTATTATTAATTTGTATAGCAAATTTGGTAATGGGATGGAAATGGGTTCTAGGTCAAAAAAATTTAAAACCGAAGGCGGCTTTGGACTAATTTTACGTATTTTTATATACAAAAGCTTTTTAATACATAATTGTTCAATAATCATCACACGTACGCTCAGTCTTCATCGCACATAGCTCGTTCCTACCTCCTTGCCATGGAGATATGACATGCTCATGTCAAAAATGGCCGTTATATAGTATTCAAGCTTAATGGAAACCAGCTCCACGTTTTTCTCTCCGAAAGTTAACTACAGTAATATGGAGTGGAAAACCAAGCAACTCAAAGCAAGGAGTCGTGGAGTAACCAGCCAGTATGCCAACTCAGAATCTCAAGCAACCCTACTTCCAAATACCTACCCATCAACATCACCCATTTACAAGAAGCATCATATATTATTATTAAAGTAAGGTTTTGTTGTTAATTATATGTAGCTATATTATCTACTAGTCTTTCCTTTATGACCCCTCACATTTCACTCATTCACACACCCCTGAGCTACAACCTGGAAGATGTACTAGATCTCATGGAAAGCTATACTATATTCTTTCAATTTATACACATAATTGAATAATTTAATCCAAACGTTACTTTTGCATATATTTTATATTTATTTTTATATATTTTATAGACACTTCAACTTCATTATCTTACATTACAAAACTTATTTAAAAAAATATTATACCTTAATAATTTATTGTAATAAGTTTAATTTAGAATATTTGTCTAACATTTAATGATATAGTGTACTCAAAATATTTTAATTTACGAGGAACTTAAATAAAACATTAATTTCAACAATTTACACACACATATATATATATATATATATATATATATATATATATATATGTATATATATACAGTAGAACTTAGATAATTCGAACCCCTAGGGACCGATAAAAAAGTTCGAATTATCCAGACTTCGAATTACAAAAGTTTGAAAATTAAGGGTTAAAAATCGAAATTTTTACATTTTTTAATTTGAAAAAAATACATTTTACTTAAAGAAAAACAAACATATCATAAATTGATGATTAAGTATATAAGTAATAAATAATTGATCAAAAAAGTAAAAATAAAAGTCTATTATTTTGAAAAAAAAGTCATTTTCATGGAGAAGAATTTTTTGATAAAGTGTTACTAGGAATTCCAAAGTCCTTGGCAATATCAGATTTTTTCTTTATTCCCTTTTCGACTTCTTTAATCGCAGCTATGTTTTCCGACAAAGTTAAAGTTTTATAACTTCTAGGCTTTGCCATCGTAAATCAACAACTCACAGAACTGCACTGTACACAGGAAATTCAAGGTACAAACAAAACAGCAGATCTAGGCACAGATTGACTTATATCTTAATACAAAATGAAGATCGGAAGGGCGGTGGAAGGGAATTCTAGGATAAAACCACAGCATGTAACTATAACAACCCCTCGAAGGGAGGAAGCGCGACCCACCACTTTGCAGAACCCCTAGAGTCCAAGAACTAGACTGAGACCGCCGCGCTTCTTGTCCCGGAACCCCTACATCCTTATCTTACTATCCTTCTTACCCGAGGGGAGAATATTTTCACAAGATTCAAGATCGACCGCCTCTCTGTCCACTTACCATTGGAGATAAAAACTCGTAAAAACTTCGAATTATCTTAAATTTTATTCGAATTAACCACGTTTTCTTTTTACATTGTTTATGCCCTATATTCTAGGGACCGAGAGAAATATTTGAATTATCCATGTTCCACTGTGTATATATATATATATATATACATCAAATTAAATATAATAAATTATTAAGGTATAATATTTTTTTAAATAAGTTTTATAATTAAGATAATGAAGTTGAAGTGTCTAAAAAATATATGCAACAGTAAAGTTTGGATCAAATTATACAATTATGTATTAAAAAGCTTTTATATATAAAAATACGTAAAATTAGTCCAAAGCCATCTTCGGTTTTAAATTATTTTGACTTAGAACCCATCTCCATCCCATAACCAAATTTGCTATACAAATTAGTAAAAATATGACCTATTATATATATTTTTTTCAAAATTTTTGAAGATGCGTTTTTGAAAATATTTAGATTCAAAATTTTATTTTTGATTTTGAAAAAAATTATGTTGTCATAACCTATCATATGTTGCATGTCGTTTGAAAGGGCATATAAAGAGCTAAACAATGACACCAACGTAAACAGGAGAGGAGTTATGTCTGTTATTATTATTTCTGCGTAAATTTAAACCATATCAAGTCAGAAGGGCCCACCTACTGTAGAGGTATCAGCTCCTCTGGGTATAACTTTAGCAGTAGAGAATTAATAAATGGCATTTCTCTAAATAATATACATTCATAGAATACTGAAACGGGTTTTAACATATTACTACATTTCTTTACTAAAACTAAATGTAAACTGTAAAGCTATTCTGAAGCAATTCAATTTTTAAAATAGTTTAAATAGTTTTAAAATACCCTTTGGACTGTTTTCTCCCCGCGTAGCACAAATAAACTCTGATGTTAGCTAAATAGATCAAAATATTTAAGGAAATAAGATTACCCTTATCAACATTTTCTATACTTTTTATTCTACTATTCCTTTCGATTAATTGTGAATATTAATAGATGAATTTATAGATGAATCTATAAATTAGTAAATAAAATATCTTCTATATAAGGTCGGAATGTAGAAACATAATGATAGCAATTTCATGTCGGGTTATTTATTTTAAGTATCGGAAAACAGGAGGAACGGAGAAGAGGGTTCGGTTTTTCGACAAGGAATTTGCAGGGAAGGAGAAGAATTTATTGGAACATTACGAGAGATTGCCGGGAGGGTTAGGGGATGGTTGAGCGGTTAGGCATTCCAGGAGGAAATTATCCGGGCATTAGCAGGCTGGAGCTGGAAATAGCAAGCCTGGAAATAATTTTAACCTGCATTCAGTTTGCATTTGGAGTCTGCCAGGAAATGGAGGCATTGCTCTACCTCCCCAGCTTCCTATGAAGCTTTTAATACATTCACCGCTTATCCCGCACTGGCGCGGGCTGGGAAAGACGCTCTTGCACTTGTGTAGACTGACAAAGATGCTTCTGTTATAATGTTTTCTTATAAAGCTAGATTCTCCTGGACTAAGCTCACTAATGATTAAATGGACGAAAAAGAATACCAAATTAGCTCCAAAAAAAATCTCATTGCGCTTTTTCTTGTACATGACACTCAGTGAGTTGTCACTCCTCAATTTGGAAAATTGGCACCAAAATAATTGCATTATCGTATCAGTTTTAGTAATTTCAGTCTATTACTAAGTAAACATTAATTTAAACGAGAAAATTATTATTTAATTGAAAGTTACACTATGATATTTTACTATACAGGTTTTACTCAAAGGGATGAAACTAGAAAAAAATATGTTGTCAAATGGTGCCAACCGCAAGTTTCTATCTGTTTTTGTCCCAGGCAAAAGCCGCTCTAAAGGTTATGTAGAATAAAATGTTTTTCTTGTAAAAAAATGCAATGTTCTCTGCCCCTACACATTATTTTTCAAACTTGTGCTACTTTTATGAAATCAGTGTTAAATTTGCTTTAAGGCTAATGCGTTTAATTCACAAATGTCATTTTTCAAACCGAAATTATGGTGTTAAAAAATGATATTAATAAAAAAGTTTAGTTGGTGACAATTTTTCGAGAATCATTCCATTTGGAAAAAAACCTTCTGCAAGTTGCCGAGGCTCAAAAAGTTGTAATATTAAATTACCTTTCTAGCGGGGGTGTAAGAACATGATAAAATGTTAATCGCCACTAAATCCTGATCCTAATCCTTTTCAGCGGTACACTCATAACTAAAATTACCTCTCAATTTTATAATGTAAACATTATAATTGCAAATTTAGACGAAAAACGCCTAATAAATAACACTAATATCATGTTTATTTTTTTGAGCTTATCATAATTAAATGAAAATTATACTTAATAAAATTGATTTTAATGATTGAGGTAAGCCTTATATTAAAGTTTAATAAAAAAAAAAAAAAATAAGAAGAAGAATTAATTCAAAAATTATAAAAATTGCTCAACTGGTCTCCTTCTCACAAAATTGCGCATATAATAGTTTATAATTAATATTTATAAAATTTCTTGAAATATTAAAGTGGAAAACGCTGCCTTTTTTCATGTTTTCCACGTTGGAGTAACCCTCCAGCGTGGGAGTTTATTTATCTACGTATGCCATCCTTTCTGGATACTACACGTATTTTGATTAGGCATGTACAGAAAATAATGAATTCTTTTACATGAATATGAATACTGAAATTAAATGACAATAATAAAAATAAAAATAAAACGAAAACTAAAAAAAAAAAAAAAAAAAAAAAAAAAAAATGTAAATAAACAAAATTATATACATATGTAAATAACATAATACATATGTGGGCATTCAGATGAGTTCATTGATATTTTTTAGGTCCAGTTGTTTAATAAATGCGTCAAATTCCTTAAAATATGTAAGTAGTAAGTCAGGTTTGTCAGTGGGCCAAGTTCCGTCCTGTAAGGTAATGTCCTTAATCAGTTTTGTCCTGGGTCCGTCCAGTAATGTACAGTCATACAGGAGGTGGTCGTAAGTCTGTTCAGTTGTATTGTTGCATTTACATGTGTTAGTAGTCATAAGTTTAAATTTATGTAGATAACTTTTCGTCGGTCCATGTCCTGATATGAATTGAGTCATTTTAAAGTTGTTAAGTGTTAATTTTTGTCTGTTGAGTATTGTAGGTATGAATTTGTGTAAATGTCTTCCTTTAGTTGTGTTTGTCCATCGTTCGTCCCATTTTTGCATTGATTTGTCTCGCAGTAGTGTTTTTATAGTCTGTGATGTAAGTTTAGAGTAAGATATAGGTAATGTCGTGTCCTTTGAAGCTGATTTTGCAAGTAAGTCAATTGTCTCGTTCCCTAATAGTCCAGAATGTCCTTTAATCCATGTTATTGTAACTGTCACATTTTTCTGTTTACACAGAATTAGTAGTGTTCTAATGTGCTCAGTCTGTTCGTTATGATTTTGGCTGTTGTATATCCGTGCTATGTTTGTCTTGCTGTCAGTGTATATTATGCATGTGTCTCCGTCGTGACTTATGGAATATAGTGTTTCTACTGCTTTTATGATTGCAAGGTTTTCTGCCTGGTTGTTCGTTCATAGTGGTGATAGTCTGTATTGTCCGCTGTGAATAGTTATGTCGTTTTTTAGTATTATGTATGCAGATCCAACACAGTCAACGCTTTTACTACCGTCCGTGTAAATGTGATAAGTCCATGTTGTTTCTACATCGTCAGTCAGTACAATATTGTCTTTAGGGTGCAACCAGTTCGTGAACCGTATGTCTTGTTCTATGTCATGTGCTGTGATGTTCTGATAAGTAAAGTCTTCTGGAATTTCTTTCAATTTCAATAACCTATGCAGCCTTATCATTTCCTCAGCTTTGATGTGAATTGGCAATGTGTTAGCTAAAACACATGATGCTTCATATGATAATGTACGATATCCCCTAGATATTTTAATCGCAGCTAATCGCTGTACTCTTTCTAGTTTTTTCACATTTCTTTTCACACTTAAAGCATGGCCCCATATTTCAATCCCGTACGTCAACATGGGGACAATCGCCCCTTTGTAGATTGTGGCTAATGCGTCAGAATTAAGACCCCAAGTAACTCTGGCAGCCATCGATAGTCCATTTATTATTGAAAATAGTCGAGTTTGTAAGTTAGTAATGTGATAGTTCCATTTCAACTTGTTGTCAACATAAAGTCCTAGATATTTAAGAACAGTTTTTTCTTGAATAAACGCTGCCTTTGTTTCTTATAATTGCTACCTTGCTGAGGAATAAGTATTCCCAGAACCTGCCGGCCTGACTTTTCTTATTTTGAATTATATAACTAATCATAGAAACGTTTTATAACTCCATTGCAAAAAAATAATAATACATTAATGAATAATTTACTTGTCTTTTCATTTTGTTTTATTTGTGTATTTTTAACATTTACTTATGATAATATACTTCATTAACAGAGTTTCCTGAGCAGTAATTTTGAACAGGAAATAAACTCTCGAGCACTGAAAGGATTTATAATAAATTCTGGGGATTTGAATAATTCAAGAAAGCTTAGACAAGGAAGAATTCTGAAAGGAAAAGCCTTTTCAGAAATGTTCATTTTATTCTCTTGAAATTAAACATTTCACAATAAAGCTCGACGTCTTTTGAAATTGGTAATTAAAGAATTTAATTAATTTGCCGTTTGATGTAATAATGCATTCATTAACTAAAATTAGGTAATTTGTGTTAAGTAATACTGAAATAAAGGAGACTGGAAATAAATTTTATATTTTTTTCAAGGTAGGAAAGGTTAGTAGATCATTTATTAACAGCTGTGCGCGTTTGTTTGAAAGTAAGTGGAAAAAAGTTGTCTTCGGTTTTCTTGATATAATTAAGATAACGAAGACTTATTGACCCAGATTTTTGTGCAAGAGTGCAATAAGTAACCTGTGGTAAGCCAGAACTCAATTAATTATTTTTTAGTAACTTACCAAAAGTAAATATTTGACATAATTAAATCACAGTTGAAGCTAACCTCCGATGTAGAACTCCCAATAACCAAGAATGTCCCCAAGAATCCCAGGGGAATCTTTATGCCCCAGCGAGAATGCTATAGTTCTAAAAACTGTAAAAAGGTTAAAACAGGACGATTATATGCTAGCTTTGCTGGACATTGTTGAACCCAAATCTGTTAAATTTGTCTCGTATATTTCAAGAGGTAGATTTTGTGTCCACTTAAGCAATAAAATTGAAGATGATGTATTGATTGAAGAACATCCTTTTGTAACTATTGGTGATCATGAAATACCAATAAAACGCCTTGTAGAGCCATCGAAAAGGGTTATTGTCTCCAATGTTTTCCCTGCAATTCCTAACGAAGCTATCGAAGATGCCTTGAAGAGGTTAGGTATTGGCATAGTATCGCCTGTCCAGTGTTTGGAAGCTAGTCTTCAAGACCCCCGCTTTGCCCATGTGCGTAGCCATAGGAGACAGCTGTTCATTAATCCTGAACATTGCAAGATGCTACCTTCCTCTTTGGTTATAAGAGTTAAAGAATTGTCTTGGAAAATATATTTTACTACAGAACGCATCAGCTGTTTTATTTGCAAAGGCAATCATGTAGCTGCCGCGTGTCTTGTACAACATAAAGTTAATATTGAAATCAGTGAACCTGATCATATTTACGTCGACGAAAGAATAAAAATTGCACATAAAAGATCCACAAAATTCACTGAAGTACCTAAAGAGACAAATACAATCAGAACTCATTCAAAGAATAATGAAACTGAAACAACAGATTCTAAAGGGGTCTCCCGTGGTCTAATGGCTAGCGCCTTGGATTCATAAGCGGGAGGTGGTGGGTTCGATTCCCAACCTCCGGCAGGAATTTTATCATCCCACGGCTCGCTGGTAAAATTCCTCGCTACACCCTGGATGTCGGCGCTAATGACCTAGATGTAGATGCGCAGTACAAAAAAAAAACAAAAAAAAAACAAAAAAAAAAAAAAAAAAAAAAAAAAAAAAAAAAACAGATTCTAAAGTTCACCCATTCAATAAAAACGAAGAAAACGCAGCTATCGTAGATGACGAAACCACCGTCCGTCAGAATCCGCTCGATTATCCTACTTCGGAGGGAAGCGATGAACTAACGGATATTGATTTGGACTTGAAATTGACTAAGTAAATGCAGAAAAGTGCTGCGAGATTAGAACTCATAGAATCACTGGAAGGTTCAAAATCCCCTTCGACAGATACTCACTTAGATCCTCCGCCTTTGGAAGATAACAGCCCTGGATGTGCAGCTAGTACCATGGAAGCAAAGAAGGCAGGGACTCCAAAAGGAAGAAGGAAAGGAAAAAACACTCCAAAAACTGGCAGAACTCTGGCAAGAATAAGAAATAATGTAGAACACCAAATAATTAAAAAAATAGTGATTCTATTCTTCTTATTAAGGAACTAAGCACAGATGTCCAAATCGTTATTAATAATTTGTTATTTTTGTTTTAATATGGTGAAATTAATTTTATTATTCTTTGTTAATTGCTTAATGTTCATAATGTTATTTTCACGTAGTTTTCAAAATTGTACACATAAATTGCACATTGTAATAATGAAATTAAAGGAGAATAATCGCATTGTTGCGAAGCTCCTAAAATCAAATAAATAAATTATTAACAGATCTTAATAATAATAAAATCCTTTTATTAGCGAAACGTAAAAGAAGTGGAGAAACCACAAGGAAATGTGTTTTTTATTAAATTAAGGATTTTAATTTTTCGTAGGTGGTAAGTAAATTAGGTGCGTGTTTCGACATTGATAAATAAACGAAACGGTTGCAATATAGATTTTTCTGACGATCTAGCGTTTTTCATAGCCAAATCCCATCCATTCCTTGACTTCTTAATAAATAACGGGTTTTCTAAAATATCTTATTTTGGCAACAAATTATGTTACGAGTCTCAAGAAAGGTCAATGTTGATTAGGAGCCGTTTCACTTGCTCCAGTGGCATACCTGTCACGGTTCTACAGATCAGACTTCCACTTTCAAAGTTTGTTTATCCTTTCGAGCTGAACTGTAAATGCGAACGGTTATACCAACCCCTAGCCCCAAATCAAAATTGAATATATTTCCCTGTATATTCCTAATTGTAAAGTCTTGCTTAGAATTACCAATTATGAGTTTGAACTTATTCTCTTTCGGGACAAAGTGAACTAATGTTTTTCTCTTTCCTTTTAATTTTCTAGGACCAAGGCAATTTAGGATTTTGTAGAAGAAAAATAAAAGGGATCTTTACAAACAGTAATATATTCTTTTCATTTCAGAAAAATTATAACACATTTGTTCTTTGAATGCGGCTTTCCCGCCAAACTGTTTGGATACAAAATGAACTTTAGATCTACCAGACCTATAATCTTTAGACCTCTTTAGGTCTACTAGCCCAATCCTCGTAAAATGTAGTCCTAGAAACTTTGTGTCAATTCTAGGCAAATTCAGACTCTCGGTTTAGACTGAGAACTGTACAGGTAAGATGACATGGTTTGTCCGTGCGAGAGAAAGAAACAGAAGATGAGAGAAAGAGAGAGACATAAAATAAGAGAGAGATGGATAAAATAAAAAGATTACAGGTCTTGATAAGGGAGTTGTAGGGAATTTGACAGATCCTCCCCAATGTAAGAGCTGTCCTCTATGGTCGGAGTAGGTGGTAATCTCATCAGCTAGCACTTTCAGACCTTTCTCTTCTCCCATTTTCTAAACCGCTCCTATGTCCTTCGAATTCTTTTTAAAGCTCCTAAATATCTAACGTCGTCATAGTGTATTATTTTTTAAATATTTTAGTAGTCACAAAATACAAAATAAGCAGAACCACTAACTCCGGCTCTGATTCAAAGATCAATTTATCCATGGCAGCTATACTCCAACCCACTGGTCGTTCACGTTTGGCCGTCTGGTGTTAATTTTAAACTATTTTGAATTTTGCACCCATTAGAAATAAATATACCACGCCGCGGTTCCAAATAATAACTGTTACATATTAATATAAATATTCATTTTGAATTTGTTACTTTATTAACGCCTAAATAATTTGTATTATACAACTGCTTTTGACCCCGGACAACTTGTTTGAAATGTTAACATATCCGCAGTGAATCCAGTTATACTTGTTGAGTGTCACTGATCTGTGGGAACGTAATATTTGTTTTTCTCAAAATGTTGCCAAACAAATAACTTTTTTTGTTGCTTGCAATACTACTAAAATATATTGTACTTAACAGATAAAAAGCTAGAAAATAAGTTTTTCAAATACAATAGAAGTTGCATAACTTACTTTATGTTGGTAGCATTCAAAAAATATAAATAAAGAAATAAGGGAGCGTTAAATAAAAAGAGATATGTTTATTGCGAGTGCTGAATAATACAAACCCATTAGGGAAAGCAACAGTATCTGCATTAGGGACTTTTAAATACTGGGTGAGCCACACTCAAAAGTTCTGTACAAAAGGTTCTTTAAAAATCATTTATAATTGAAGTTTAATAAATCTTCATTATAGATGTTCTTATATAATATCTCAAAGGAGCTTTATAATGAAACGTCTGACAATCCCTTTAGTTCATAAAGAGATTACAAATGTTCTTAAAGAAATTATAAGTTGGAACAATACATTTTTCGAAATAAAAGTGCACAGTTATTTCTTATTACTTTTAGTATGATTCTTTAACAAAGAAAGTGAAGGAAACTTAATAAAGAAAAAGTGTTGGGTTACGATCGTGATTGCGGGGTTAAAATATAAAGTTTTTTTTTTATCCTCCGACGGCGATATTATCAACAGGGCTTAATGGGAGAAATGCATTTTGTTCCTAATGTAGCCCATTTATAATGATATCTGGTTTCTTAAGTTCCCTTTCCACCGTCCCGGTTCAATTTACATATATATTGTCCGCATTAGTATTCAGGCCGGAAGTACAACAGGAAAACGTTTTTAGCGCCAGATTCTCTCTTCCTATTCCAAATAATAACCTCTTTATACTCCTTTGTTTTTGATGTAAATTAAATGGATATCCAATAGAGTTTAATACTATTTTCATGCTCACGAGAGATAAATGTGCCTGTTAGTGAGAAATGCCCCTGTTGCAGGTCATCCTGGTTGTTTCCTGGTACAAGGATGTCTGTCATAGAGACATTGATTTCCAGCAATGGAAATACAGTAAATACTAAAACTATTATTTAACGAAATGACAGGATATAAATTCACGTGCGCACTAAAATTAGTTTTTGCACACTATTCGAACTCACAGGAAATGTGCTTAAGGTGATTTGGAAAGCCAAATGGTGGATTTTTTTACAAACGCTTGTATATTTTCACGATGGTTACGTAAGTACTTAAGTAGCCGAAACGTCCTGAATACAGATTTTTACAAAAATCGTATTGATGTTTTCTTCGCCGAATCCCAAATGTTTCCTGATCACTTATATATTTCTATATGTAAGCGATCTATCCAATATTGGATTTAAATATTGGAAATCATCCCACCTAAGGAGACCTCTTTGACTTCTATTCTTAATATTTTTGTGGTACGTTTAAAAACTATCTCATCAGGTCTTTCAGCCTGATGGTTATTATATTCAGTCTCATATGCCCTAGATATGCCTCTTCCCTATTCATAATTGTACTCATCACCTCTTTTTCCTTCTTATTCCTTACAGTACTGTTTGTCCCTCAATCTGTGTATGCGTGTGGTAGCTAGTTTTTGTTTATCGTTTGCGGTATTTTATTATAACTCTTCTACTTGACTTACTACTGGCTTGTTCTTAGCAATACAAACTTATTTGTATGTATAGATTTTCTAAATCATATGGGCTCACTTGCGCTTCCTGAATTACACTGGCCATTATAGTTATTCTCCAACAGGGTAATATTCTCAAATATGAACACGATAATATGATAGCTTTAAAGCAATTTGCTATTTTTTATTGGTATGAATAAAATTACCCTTTACCCAAATTTAGTAATTTGCTAACTTCTCTTTCCAAGGTCTCCATGTGGCAAATAATAACCTTAAACTTGACTCTCCTGCTCTTTTATATAGAACTTTAAATTATAGTAGAACCATAATATATCTTGTTATAAAGACGCACAGACAGGTGCGTTTAAATTTTGGTTAATTTCCATTCAAGCCAAAGAGGATTCATAAAAGGGTTACCCGGTTGCCATGTCAACACGCGTATTATGGAAGCTGTTCTAAAAATATCCAAGGAAAGGAAAGACGACAGTGTTCTTTGTTTCTTGGACGTTACTGGTGCTTTCGACAATATCGGCCACGCACACATTAAAAAGACATTAGAGGCTAAGAGCATATCACCCGATCTTAGCAGGGCTATAACGGCTTTACTTTGCAACAACAAAATTAAAATTACCTCGCAGGCAAAACAAACTAAGTACATAGATGTAAAGCGCGGTGTACCTCAGGGAGGTCCTCTATCTCCAACCCTCTTTATATTGGCTATCGACCATTTATACCGGGAAATTTGTGAGCCAGGTTTTGCCAACGAATTCGGATTGAATTTGCACAATAATGCTGACAATGTTGTTTTAACGGGATTCGCCAATGATCAAGCTGTAACAGCATGTAGTGTGGCAGCAGCTGAACGGATTATAAACATTGTAAAAAGAATGCTCAACGAAATCGGCCTGTCCCTAAACCCACAAAAAAGTACAGCTGTCGTGATAGAAAAGGGCATCCTCAGGAGAAGAAAATTATGCCTTGAGAACGGTGACGAAATCGAATCCATCGGCGAGGGAGAAAAAATCAAATATCTAGGATGTACTTTCTCTAACGAGCAAATAATCAACGAAAATTCCTTGCACCAGCTCAACGAAAATTTTAATAAATTCGTCACTTCCAACCTACTGAGAGCGGATCAAAAATTAAATATTGTGAACCAATACATATTTCCAGCTCTCATATATCCGTTTCAAACGGCTCCATTAATCAAATTACGCCCCACGTTTCTAGAAGGAGTGGACACTATAATTCGGAGAGCCGTCAAAGCAATGTTGGGCCTCCCTGCCAACACGTGTAGTGCCATGTTATACGCTCCCCGTAGATTTAGAGGGCTTGGTCTAATGAGAAGCGAATGGGAAGCTCCTTTACAGAAGCTGGAAAAAGTGTCCGGCCAATTATTCACATCTTTGTTTGATTACGAAAATGAATCGACAGAATGCTGTAAAAGACTGAAACTCAGAATTCAAGACTTTGGAATAGATCACTGCACGAAGAAAATTAGGAGGATTCTACGGGAAAAGTCGTTTGACGAGTGGGCAATGTCTAAATGGCAAGGGATCGGAGTCGTGCACTTTAAAGATTTTCCTAACGCCAACAGATTCATGTGCGAGAAAAACATTCTCTCGTGCTCGGAATGGACGAACGCGATAAAACTTAACGTCAACTATGCTCCACTGCGTGGTGTTCCTGGTCTGGCAGGAGCAGCTGATTTAGGAACCCTCTGTCGCAAATGCGGCAGGGAGACCGAAACACCAGCCCATGTGCTTGGTAGTTGTCCTAACACCATGCTCCTCGTCATCCGGAGACACCACAACGTGAAGCATACAATAATAAGCCACCTCAGAGAAAATCAATTCCAATGCTTCGAAGAGGTTTACGGCATTGACGAAGAAGGTAATCCACGGTATGCCGATATCATTGCGTTCCCTAAAACCCGAAATACGGCGTATATCCTCGATCCTACAATACGCTTCGAAAGCAACGATATAGAAGAGGATGAAAAAATAGATGCCGAAAAGACGAAGATATACACGAAATGCATGCCCAGCGTATTACCAAGAAAAGTTTCAAGATAAATTTGGGAAGCGCAAGTATATAGTAAAGGGACTATGGTTCGGAACAAGAGGGACCATTCCGAAGAGCACAGCACTCTTCCTTCAAGATCTTGGACTGACTACAGACCAGCTATCAGCATTATCTGAGTCCATATTAGTGGACACACTTGGCATAATTAGCAACCACATTTACAGTCACTGAGTGCTTATCATCCATTCACACTATTTCTCTATATACTTTAGACTATATTTTCAATTCTATCAATTCCTCCTCAATATCATAAATTCCTTCTCTTTTATCACTATAGCCTTCTTTAGTCTTCATATCCTTTATTATCTATTCCTTCTTTTGAACTCCTCACCTCTTCAGCCCGCAAATTAATCCTATTTCTGAATGGATGATAAGCACGCTGTGTATCTAGCAACCCAATATAATTGGGCAGCCCATTTTATTTGTTTCTAATAAAGTTTCTCTCTCTCTCTACTACCTTGTCAAACGGCCTTAGCCACGTGGGATGCACCGGTACCCATTGAACACCGAAGTTAAGCAGCCTCGTGCGTGGCCAGTACCTGAATGGTGACCGACCCCATGCCGTTGGCATTTTAAAAGGGTGGAAACCTGTAGATAGCCCGGTGTTAATAGCTAAATCGTTGATAAGCCGTTAAACGAGAGAAAAAAAAACAAACTTACTTTCTTATTATGGCGCTGCAATCCGATGTCGAATCTTTGCCTCCTCCAGCAGATTCCGTCGATTGTCTCTGTTTTCTTCTGCTGAAGCCATGCAGTATAATATTATATTGTAACTATAAAAAATAAAATAATTATAATATCCTTCCAAATAATTGAGTTTTTGATTATTCTATACTGATAAGCTGGCATAAAAGGGACTAGAGAAAAGAAAAGGAAAGAAAAGAAAAATAACGGAAGCCAAGCTGAACCTGAGTGCTAAATAAAAGTAGTGATTAAAGAAAATGGTCTTGGATTTTGGAATCTGGCCAACCCTGTGAGTCGCACCCTCTTCTTAAACGCCTCTCTAATGTTCGCCTCCCTCGGTCTCCCTCTAAGAACAGAGAGCAACTAAATGTCATGCATAAAGTAGCTAGTGAACCATCAGCAGGTATGTTGTACTGCGACCGTCTTGTAACTGTTTGCATTTCCGCACTCCTAAAAACACTCATAATACATCCATTTTCTTCTCTTTTTGCTTGTCCGGAAACTAAGTAGAGTTTTTGAAATATGGGTTCACCCTAATTCTTCCACCTTATTATGAACTCAAGGGCTATTTTTGTTTATATATGAACCTTTATTCCTCAATGTATTTAAAGGTTTTTCAAAAGAAATAGGTGCTGTATTCATTATAAGTTGAGAGAATTAAGATTAGTAATTATAAATATTTTTTCAAAAATCTCTGCGAACTTTTTGGACAACCCAAAAGAAATCACATTTACTAAACAATGGTACGATACCCAGGAATAAGCGGGCAGGGTTTTTTATCTGCTTGTGTACATATTAGTTTAATAAATTCAAATACTTTTAGTAGGATCTACTCTGACCTGAATGTGGCCATAAAATTGTCCGGCTTGAGTCATTTATGATATGAATGGATTACATTATTAAATGATAAACTATAGAATGAAAATAAGTTTATGGCGGATGAATGAAGACACTGCCCATAATAGTTAATATTAAATAAGAGAGAAAAAGGTTATGGCAAAAGTTGCATTTGCCGAAGCTTTCTGACTAAACTAAATGGGCAATATATATGATTGAGGTAATAAATGTTAAGATTTTAACTTGAGAATATTTAGAAAAACTGTATTCAAAGGACATTTTTAATTTTACTATTTACAAGTATATTTTTTCGAAAATAATTTCTCTGCTGGGATATGTATCCCTTTTACGCTCAGATGCCTTGCTAATTACGCTACTTGGCTTCATATTACAGCATATCTGAATCATTTCAAGAAGCCATACCTTCAGATAGACGACAAAGCGTAACATTTCCCAAAATAAGTATTTGAAAATTAAGTCATATGGTGTCATATGTGTTTAATGAATTTAACACCTTGTAGGGGTATCTACTGAAGATACCTTTATGTCAATAACATTCTTATCTGTGGTATCGTAACATTTTGGGTGCGTCGGCTTGAGGATATTTGGCATTAATCATTTTCTCCTCATGTGCTCTCTTAAACTTTATCTAATTTAAGTTGGAAATCATTTTTTACGGCTCATCTGCCATTAGTGTCCTGCTACAGGTTTAGGACTTTCCTCCGAAGGAAAGTAGCTATTGAGGTTGCACTCATGACGGAATTTTTGAAACATTTCTTCAAATCTTTATCGATCCTACCGAGTAGACACCGAATCTGAACCCCGTTAAAATTTATATATGTCTTTATAAATGCATATATATATATATATATATATATATATATATACGTGTCTCTACACGATAGCGGCCAGAGTTTTTGGTTTTTCTTGACGAAACCTGGTATATAGGGTTCAATTAGCAAACGATTGAACGAGTTCGTTAACCACCAAAATCGGTCCATCGGGAGGGGGGGGGGGTTTACCCCGGACTCAAAACACTAATTTGACCATGCCAGCCGTAGTTTCGTTATATTTTCACGAAACTCGGTATTCGTTACGTCGATATAAAGACAGAAATACGTTGTAAAAATAAACTAAATCGGTTCATTAGGAGGGGGGGGTTTACTACGGACCCACATTACTAATTTGCCACTACCACCCGTAATTTTTGTTACATTTTAACGAAACTCGGTATTCGTGGTGGTAATCAACAAAGAAAAATGGGTTGAATATATATATATGTGCCTGTTAACACGATAGCGGCCAGAGTTTTTGTTTTTTCGTCACGAAACTTGATATATAGCATTCAATTAGCAAACGATTGAACGAGTTCGTTAACCACCAAAGTCGGTCCACCGGAAGGGGGGGTTTACCCCGAACCCAAAACACTAATTTGACCATGTCAGCCGTAATATTTGTTATATTTCAACGAAACTTTGTATTCGTAGTGGTAATATAGAGAGAAAAGTGAGATATAAAAATGGACTAAATCGGTTCATTAGGAGGGGGGTTTACTCCGGGCCCACAATACCAATTCGCCGCTACCAGCCGTGATTTTTGGTATATCTCGACGAAACTCGGTATTCGTAGTGGTAATCTACAGGTAAATATGTGTTGTAAAAATAAACTAAATCGGGCTATTTGGAGGGGGGGGTATTACTAAAGTACTAATATACTCCTACCGGTCGTAATTTCAGTTTTATTGTTACGAAACGCGGTAAACGTCGTGGGTATCTCATTGGAAAGGTGGGTTTACTTTAAACTCTGTTTCATTAGAAATGTGAACCGCCAGACGTAGGTTCACAAAGCCGCCGTGAGGAGCGCTATCTCCCACTAGGGGGACTGTATCCTGTTCCTGCGTCAGATCAAAAGACGGAAAATGAAGTTTTTGTGTGTTTATTAAGTAGTACAATATCATTTATTAACATAACGCTGGAAGCAAATTATTTACAAAATTAATAATTGAACAGTTCTCATAAGAAATGTAAATGAGCAGAACTATTCATTTACATTTCTATGTAAATGAATCATGAATGATATGTATTCATTTACATATCTATGGTTTTTTTATTTATATAGGCTATTTACGGCAAATTATTCAGTAATGTTGTCTACACTAGAAAAATTCTGAGGAAAGTGCTTAGTTATGCAGCTCCTGCGTGACGGACTTTTTTTAAACATCCTTGGTGGGACTATGATATTGATGACGGCGAGACCTTTTCTAAAAAACTTCAACCTGCCACACGCGGCATGCGAACCCCTCACTTATCGCATGAGAATTTATTGTACTAGCTACCCTACAAAAGGATGACCATTTATATTCTTTTTTAAGAAATTTTAGGCTTTGAAATTTCCATTTTTATTAGCTTGATCACACGGTTCGTTTTATTATTACAATTACTTATATATTTGTTTATATACACAAAAATGGTTGTATTGCTGTAACATTTTGGACAGCAATAAGTCAAAGGTATAGATTAAAGTTAGTCGAAGGGTGGCCGAGTTGAAAACCAGTTAGGCCAATATTGTTTTGTTCCGCAACTCGGCACTAATTGACTCGACATAAACTTCTCAGTAAATTCATTAATTAATCGATCAAAGTTCGATTATGTCCCCAGCCTTGTCCCGTTATTCTCTGGTAATGGTAATTCCATTATGGAAGACGTTTGTTTAACCTATTCGCCTTCTCGTTTGGTTTTAATGTTTATTGACTTCAACTTGAAAATTCTTCTCCGAAGCTTGTCGGTAGTGAATTTTTTTTTGCTGCTGTAATTCTAAGAAGCCCACCTTCCGGAAGTGACGTAAATTAAACATATTTTTCAGCAAGGCGATCGCAGCAATAAAAATAATATATGTTTAACTGACAGTTAAACATATATTAATCGACTGCCTTCTTATAACGAACTTGGAGTTACTGCCCTACACGGGACATTATGCCCTACTTAATGACAGAGACCACCATATTGATGACATACTTACACATTTAAAAAACATAAACCTGTAAGACAAAATTTAAAAATCTGATTATTATTTTATTTAAGAATTGAATAATTTTACGTTTTATCTAATATTCCAATTCTTGTGTGTTTTTTTTCTATTTATTATATATTTCTTTAGAATTATTATTTATATATGAGGCGTATAGATGCATAAGCGCTTGTATCCAATTTATGGGTCAACATTTTTTTTCAAATCTTTACCAATCCTAGCTACTTGATATCGAAAAATCACCTACGTTATAAAATAGAACAGTATAATATACTATATTATACATTTATTTAATATTAATACAGTCTACTTAACTGGCGTAGGATAATAACATATCTATGAACAGCATGTAGCTAAAAAGTAACTCGATTCAGTTCACCTCAAAGTGGTGCATCGTTAAACAAAATAAGTAGTAAAAAAAGAATTATATTGGGCAGAATACCTATTTTGACTAATGTTACTAGCCCAGTAAGGAAATTCCTGCCTCTTATCCACATTCCCATTACATCTTTATACTGGTAAAAACGTTTTCACTATTTTTTCAATGTTTCTTGTGTGGTCAATAAATAAAATTCCAAATGAGCATAATTGTCAATTTATTAAAAATGGCTGTACATGTTTAGTATCGTCAAATTTGTTTTAATATACTCTTTCATTTTCTAAATAAATAAAAATGTCTTCAGAATTATCGATTTTATTCTTCATCGATTTTAACTTCATTCTTTATTTTCTGGGTTCTTTCAATTATGTAAATCGGCTCACTGTTATACACTTCAAAATATTATGAATACTTTTACTACCTGCAAAACTCTTTTCAAATAATCCTCCTTTATTTCAAATAATTCTCAAATATTATTATTTTCTTTGCCGGTTTTTCGTCTACTGAGTCTTCCCACATTTTCCTTTTAGCAGAAGTAATATTTAAAATACTTCTAAAGAAAAAAAAATCTTCTGTCAAAGGGTATTTCTTCATTTCGTTCCTTTCAGTTTAATTTTTATTCGACTTTTTTTTTTCTTTTTTTTTTGTATTATTATCAATAAAGAGTGAACGATTTTATTTCAGTTCTGAACTGCTGAATTCCCGAAAAAATTGTTTTTGAATAAATTCGTTTTAATACTTTCTCTGTTCAGTTTATTCAGAGTAAACCCTTCCTTTGTATGTAGTATGGAGCCTCGTAGGTTAAATGAAATCGTATGCCCTTTTTGTTCGTACTTTTTTTTTGTAATTCCAATTGAAGAGGATATTATTGAAAAACCTAAATAAGCCAGAAGAGGACTTGAAAGCGAGCGAGTATTGGACTAACTGGCCCCAAGCCAATAACATAAGCCACCGGTCCAATGTTTATGTACTCACTCTCCTGGGTTCCTCTTCTCTTTGGGCTTTTCAAAGGATTCCCTCTGGATGGCTGATTATAATGCTTCCGGGCCAGCAGTTTTAATATCCTCTGTTACCTTGACCTGTTCGTTTAATGCATAAAAGAAGAACGTGTTATTGGTTTTCGTAAGAAAAACAGCCTTTAGGAATCCTAGGTAAAGAGCCAGTAAAAAACTAAATGAGGATAATGTAGCTCAGAAGAGATGAATATGCTTTTAGCGCGGTTCCTCCCTCCCCCATAGGGAGGAACCCCGCTTATAAGGTTGATACAATGAAACAATCCGGAAGTGCCGACAAGAAAATTTCGCGTTTCAGAACCCTTAAAGACCGAAAATAACGGTGGTTCAAATTTGTATATATATATATATATATATATATATATATATATATATATATGTATATAAATATATATATATATATATATATATATATATTTGTCTGTTCGCTCATTTCTGGCTTCCCTGATGGTCCGATTTTGATGAAATTTGGTACAAAAATCTGTCGTCCAATTTGAAAGGTCAAGTTCGTTAACCAGCAAAATCCGCCCACTGGAATATGGCGTTTGGGGCGAAATTCGCGCAAAAAAATCGTAACGCTTACGTTTTTGAGTTCATAAGTTTGTTAGTACTCTTTTTATAGGCTTCTTGGGCTAGGAAAACGAATGGAACCATTTTCAAGGCGATAGCTTTAACCGTTTTCGAGAAAATTGAAAAAATAATTTTTGAATGCCGTTTTTGGTTTGGGTACTTAGAGTCATGGGATTCAGTTGAAACATTTACTGCATGTTCTACTTTCATTAAAACTAATATGTTGAAATTTTGGATGCGTTTGGAGTTAAGGAAGGGTTAGAATAAAATATTTTATTAACAGACATAAAAAAGTTTTGGTAACTTTGTATACTTTCGTTAGTTTTTTTTTTTTTTTTTTTTTTTTTTTTTTTTTTTTTTTTTTTTTTTTTTTTTTTTTTTTACGGCACATCTACATCTAGGTCATTAGCGCCGACATCCAGGGTGTAGCGAGGAATTTCACCAGCGAGCCGTGGGATGATAAAATTCCTGCCGGAGGTTGGGAATCGAACCCACCATCTCCCGCTTATGAATCCAAGGCGCTAGCCATTAGACCACGGGAGACCCCCACTTTCGTTAGTATCTCGAAAACCGTTGACAATCTTGGGAAGCAGAAGGTTACCATTCGAAAGCTTACTAAATGCTCTACAAAAAAGGTTCTAAAGAAAGTTTTAATTAGGCGATATCAATCGGAGAAATAAGTGCTTAAAACTTTAAAGTAATTGATTCCGTTTAAATATTTTATTAACAGACATAAAAAAGTTTTGGTAACTTTGTATACTTTCGTTAGTATCTCGAAAACCGTTGACAATCTTGGGAAGCAGAAGGTTACCATTCGAAAGCTTACTAAATGCTCTACAAAAAAGGTTCTAAAGAAAGTTTTAATTAGGCGATATCAATCGGAGAAATAAGTGCTTAAAACTTTAAAGTAATTGATTCCGTTTAAATATTTTATTAACAGACATAAAAAAGTTTTGGTAACTTTGTATACTTTCCTTAATATCTCGAAAAAGGTTGAGAATTTGGGAAACAGAAGAATACCATTAGAAAGCTTACTAAATGCTCTACAAAAAAGGTTCTAATGAAAGTTTTAATTAGGCGATGTCAATCGGAGAAATAAGTGCTTAAAACTTTAAAGTAATTGATTTCGGTTATTCGAACTGTTCTTTTTGTCTTTGATTTTGATACTTAAAATTATGGGATTCAGTTTAAACATTTTCTGCATGTTTGAATTTCATCAACACTAATATGTTAAAATTTTGGTTACGTTTGGAGCTAAGGAAGGATTAAAATAAAATATTTTATTAACAGACATGAAATGTTTTGGGAACTTCGTATACATTCCCTCATATCTCGAAGACGGTTAGGAATGTTGGTAAACGGAGGGTTACCATGCGAAAGCTTACTAAATGTTCTACAAAAAAGATTCTCAAACAATTTTTGATTAGGCTATGTCAATCGGAGAAATAAGTGCTTAAACTTTTAAGTAATTTATTTCGTTTATTCGAACGGTTCTTTTTGTTTGTTTTTATTCCTTGTTATTTTTTAATTGCTTAAAGTTGGATAATGTATTTGACAATAAAACAGATTAATTAAAATAAGAAAAACAATTCATTGTTAAAAATATATCAGGCTGTACCGTATGAAATGTCAGTTTTGGATTTGTCGATTTCCTTCAAATGTCTTGAAACTGTCGAGGCTCCTACTCCGAGTTCTTTGGCATATTCCCTAGTGTTTTTAATTGCTTATAGTAGTCAAATGTATTTGTCAATAAAACAGGATACGTATAATTAGAATCAATATTTTGTTTGTTAGAATTCGAAGATGCCGTATGAATATCTAAATAACAGTACTGGTGTTGATTTCGTTCTTTAGAATTATTCTTGGTATTCCCTATTTTCATCTGTTACCCATAGTTTTTTATTGTTAGTAGGTTTTTCTTATTGATTATAGAATATAAATCTATTTGGCTATAAAACAGGATACGTACAATTAGTGACAATATTTCGGAGATTTCTGAGCGAAATACTTTTAAGATTTTCTACCACGAACGGCTTTTTTCCTCTATTTTTATCCACTAGATAGGCTTTATTTTGCATATTATTCTATATAAGTTTTATTCAGCAGGGGATTCTGATGAAATGTCGTGTTTTTGCTGTGGATTTTAAATACGATGTATCTAAGATTGGATAACATTAGCGAGTCTACATAGTTAAGAACCGACGACGGAGGATTACTTCTTGCTATGATTTAGTCTACATATGTATATTAGGTCCTAAATCCAAAAAATAAACTTCACAACGGTTAGATACTATGAGCGAATATGGCGGTTCAATGCCCGTAGAAACAAGGGGGCCGCAGGAAATTTACCTGCTAAGAGTTAATCCTCAAGAGCTGTAAATATACCCCAGGTATCTGCCGACACAAATAAAAAGCCTAGGCGGAGAGCACCCCAAAAACTCAGATCCAAACATAAGGTTATATACTAAATATTCATAAAGACTACTTAGTTGTAAACCGATTCATCAATTAGCAATCAATAGTTTTCAACAAAGGTTATATACTAAATATTGATAAAAAGTATTTAATTAGAAAAAAAAACAATATTCCACAAGACTTGTTTTTGGTCCATTTGTGTCTACTCCATAGACTTAATTAGGTATATTATTCTATTGTAGTTGGGCAACTAAACTTTGTTTTATTTTTTTAAATAAAGTTTTTTTTCTTGACTTGTTATTCGTCAAGACTTTTATTTGTCCTTGTGTATTTACTAGATAGGTTTTATTCGGCATATTATTCTATATAGGCTATATTAGGCAGGGTATTCTACTCAATCTTGTGTACTTCTTCTTGATCCTTCTGTACATGGGCGTATATAAAAACAATTTCGGGGGGGGGGGGCTGAGACCATTTCCAGGTTATGGAATACTAAATATTTAGAGCTTGGAATAGTTTTAGGCAACTAAAACGCTATTACACGTAAAATAAAATATGTTTTATGAACTAAGTGATCTTATTTAATTTATTTTTAAGGGTTTTACGAGAAGTTTTTATCATCAATTCAAAATTTCGGGAGGGGCTGCAGCCCCCCTCATATGCGCCCATGCTTCTGTATCCTCTAGAAAGGCTTTATTAGGCATATTTTGCATTGATTTTTAGAGCTTTGCTTTAGAATGAGAGCCAGAGAATAGGATTCTTAACATAAGAAAACGAATGAAACCATTTTTAAGGCGATATCTGTAACCGTTTCTGAGAAAAGTGGAATCTATGTTTTTGTAAGTCATTATTTTTTTGTGAGTACTTAGAATCGCGGGATTCAATTGAAATATTTTCTATAACTTGGAAATTAATCCCAACTAAGTTGTTTAAAGTTTGGTTATATTTGCAGTTAAGGAAGTATGCGAAAAAAAATTATTTTATTAATAGACATGAAAAGTTTTCGGATATTCATACATTTTTCGTAAATATATCGAAAACGGTTGGGAAATCGTGCTAAGTAGAAGGTGACCATTCGAATGCTTACTAAATTCTCTACAAAAAAGGTTCTGAAGCAATATTCGATGGGGCAACGTCAATCGGAGATATAAGCGCTTAAAACTTAAAAAATGTTTGTTTTGTTGTTTTAAAAGGGTTTTTCTCTTTGTTTATCTCACTTTTAAATTGGTTGTTTCTTGTTTTAAATTGCACTTATCAGTAAAATTAGTATTCTTGTAAAATAAGCTAAGAAACGGTGAAAGGTTTTTGTAATAAGTTTCGAGTGGCTGTGGTAATGAAGATGGCAGTGGCTAATCATGATGACGTAGTTTGTTTTGAATTCTCCTGTCTATATAACCTTCCTCATAGCCTCCAACTGAAGTTATCGTTGTTTCTTATTTTATAGAAAGATTTAACCCACGACAGAATGGAATTTTATTCGCTATGAAGCACATATTTACAGTTGATTATAACGGTAAAACGAATTTGCTAGTAAAACAAGATACTTAAAATGACAACGAATTTTTGGTTGTTTAGAATAGAGCCTTCTCAGCAGTAGTCAAAGAGTAAGTACGTTTTTACTACATAATTGTATTGACTTATACAGATTAAGAATTATCCACTTCTGTGTATGTTGGCTACTGTCAGTTTCCTTTGATTTGTGATGCTAATCTATTCCATTTCTTCGAGATGTATGTAATCGCGCTAAGATGACGCAGTTCCTGCGAGTCGGACTTTTAGTGCATATCCTTGCAGGTACTTGTTTTATATGTTTCTTAACATAGGAAAACGAATAAAACCATTTTCAAGACGATATCTCTAACCGTTCCTGAGAAAAGTGGAATCAATGTTTTTGTAAGGCATTATTTTTTTGTGGGTACTTAGGATCGCGGGATTCAATTGAAATATTTTCTACATCTTGGAAATTAATCCCATATAATATGTTTAAATGTTGGTTATACTTGGAGTTAAGGAAGTATGCGAAAAAAAACATTTTATTAATAGACATGAAAAGTTTTCGGATCTTCATACATTTTTCGTAAATATCTCGATAACGGATGGGAAATCGTGGTAAGTGGATAGCGACCATTCGAATGCTTACTAAATTCTCTACAAAAAAAGATTGTGAAGCAATATTCGATAGGACAACGTCAATCAGAGATATAAGCGCATAAAACTTAAAAAGTGTTTGTTTTGTTGTTTTGAAAGGGTTTTTCTCTTTGTTTATCTCACTTATTAATTGGTTGTTTTTTTAAAAAAATTTAATTTATCAGTAAAATTAGTATCATTGCAAAAGAAGCTAAGAAACTATAAAAGGTATTGGTAATAAGTTTGGAGTGGCTGTGGAAATCAAGATGTCTGTGGCCAATATCATGATGGCGTATACATAAGTTTGTTTTGAATTCTCCTATCTATATAACCTTCCTCATAGCCTCCAACTGACGTTATCATTACTGAAGCACATATTTACAGTTGATTATTATTAACGAATTTGCTAGTAAAAGAAGATACTTAAAATGACAACGAATTTTTGGTTGTTTAAAGTTGAGCCTTCTCAGCAGTAGTCGAAGAGTAAGTAGGTTTTCAGTACATAATTATATTGACATATACAGATTAAGAATTATCCGCTTTTGAGTCAGTTGGCTAATATCAGTTTCCTGTGACTTGTGATGCTAAACTATTCCATTTCTTCGAGATGTACGTAACCCCGCTAAGATGGCGCAGTTCCTGCGAGTCTGACTTTTTAATATTTATCATCAAACATTATTCTTAAATATTTTCATACTAAAATCAATAGTAGTATAATAAAACACATTTCAGTTCTGACAATTAGTTAGCAACCTCCAACTCTCTTTAGCTGTTCATAAGTCCTCCAATCTGTCCAAACTGCTTTGCAAGTTTCTTATTGCAACAGGCGGAACGAAGACTCCCTGTTTTTTTCTTTCTTTTTTTTTTTTTTAATAATAAATGATTCCATTTTCTTGACAGAAAACTATTGCGGCGCATTGTTGACTACTTTTTCTGGTAACGAACGTTGGATATAGGAATTATTTTAATTTTAAATTAACCAGATTTTCCCTGGCTACTCGTTAGAAATGAAGGTGAAATTTCACCCTCAAAATCTCCTTTAAAAAGTTAACATATCTTCCAGAATGTGTAATATTTCATTCTTAGAATTGTGATTTAGTAATAGGTAACGTTATAGAAATGATGGAGGTCATATATTTGGTCTATGAAGGAGCGCAGAATGTTTCCCCAACATATGCGCAGCTGCTGGCTGCTTTCCCGGCCTAAGGAATATATACACCGCAGTCTTACCCCCTCCACTCTCTTTGAATTATCACAGAGGCGCTTTAATTATTGTCCCTTCCAGCTGACTTTATACAGGGTGTCCCACATTGAGATGTCATAATTTGAAGGGTTGATTCTGCACTTCATTTGTAGTTCAGGGACGCAGAAATGAGCGTCCTACCTCAACATGCAGCAGAGCTATTCAAACTTTTGTCTCTTTTCAAAACTATTGGATTTTCTTATGAAAAACAGTGTTTTCCGGATTTCTGGTCTATGTATCGTAAATGACGACCACATTTTTAGAATCTACATTAAATTTCCAATAAGAAACACCCATTATTGAAATGTTGTCATGTAAATTAGGAGCTACACTAAGAGCCATATAGATGTGAACTATTGTTATTAGGGTTTTCTTAACTCCTTCAATATTTTCTTAATCAGCTATTTGTAGACTTAGCGGTTTGGCTCCGCCTCAAAAGTTGCCTTATTTAATAAGCTTTAAAATGGTACCCTGTTGTTTTAAAAACAAAAATTATTTAAGTCTATTTTTTCTGATTTCTAAGTCAAAACTAATACATTTGCTTTAGCTTGAAGAAGCCATTACGAACACATTATTTAATTTCACGCGAATATGGTGATGTCCCATCCTTCCAACATTAGGTATACACACTTTTTGCTCTGATTAAGGATTAGGGGACACCTTGGAAAGAGTGAAATATGACAGAAGAACATTTTGGAAATAATCACAATTATTGTTAACATAATAAATACAGGTGTTATATTTTTATGCTTTCAGGGTCTTGTTTTATGAATTTTTTTTTTTTTTTGAAGAGCAGTATAATAGTCTTTTCATTTAAATCTATTTTTTTTTCGCTTTATATTTGCAGAAGAGACTTTTTTAATACAATTTATAATGAATAACCCAGTTATTCATTGCTTATACTTATAAGCAATAACTTATAAGCAGAAATTGTAGTGTCTAATTTTATTAAATAGAATAGAATTAAAAATAGAAATTTAATAAAACAAGATCCTCAAAGTATAAAAATATAAGATCTGTATTTATTGTGTTAAAATAATAATAATAATTGTGATTATTTCAAATATGTTCTTCTGTTATCTTTCACTCTTTCCAAAGTGTCCCCTAATCCTTAATCTGAGAAAAAAGTGTGTATACCTAATGTTGGAAGGATAGGACATAACCATATTTGCATGAAATTAAATAATGTGTTCAGATTAGCTTCGTCAAGCTACAGCAAATGTATTGGTTTTGACTTAGAAATCAGAAAAAAATAGACTTAAATAATTTGTTGTTTTTTTTTTAAACAACAGGGTACCATTTTAAAGCTTATTAAATAAAGCAACTTTTGAGGTGGAGGCAAACCGCTAAGTCTACAAATAGCTGATTAGAAAATATTAGTGTAGCTCCTAATTTACATGACAACATTTCAATAATGGGTGTTTCTTATTGGAAATTTAATGTAGATTCTAAAAATGTGGTCGTCATTTACGATACATTGACTAGAAATCCGGAAAACACTGTTTTTCATAAGAAAACCTAATACTTTTGAAAATACGCTAAATTTTGAATAGCTCTGCTACATGTTGAGATAGGACGCTCATTTCTGCGTCCCTGAACTACAAATGAGGTGTAGAATGAACCCTTAAAATTATGACATCTCAATGTGGGACACCCTGTATAGGACAAACATATTTCCAATTATTCTTTTTACTTTATTAACAGTTTTATTTTTTTTAAATTTGTATCTATATTATCGCCTCGTAGTAGGTAGATCATCGGTTTTGCCCTAGTTATTAATATTATGACTATAAATAGGAAACTATAACCATAACTCATTGCCAAATAATTTCCATAGATGACCTAAAGACATATTATTCTTCCATAGTATATTCTTTATGTATAATACAATTTAATTTTTTTGCTAGGATTTTTCTTTATACCTACTACTGTGAAATTATTCGATGTAATTAATGAAGATTAAATAACATTTCTACTTAAAATTTATAAACTATCATGAACTTTCATAAATATGATTATAAGCTTCGCACCTTTAGTGCCTCTCCAGGAGGTTTACTAATTAATTAAGCATTTTCAGTGAGAAAGTAAACTTTCAACTATAAGGGTCACGTCATGACCCGTCAATTTTCGACTTTCTGACAGATTTATAATAAACCTTTATTAATAATTGAACATTTAGAAGTTCCGTTTCTATCTGTTAGTCCCTCGGACTTAGGCTAGGCCCTTGGACTCCTGCTACTCTGGGCCACTACTTTCCAGCAGGAATAGAATTGGTTATGAAGCCTGTCTTGATTTAGTTAATAAGTATGTTTTTTTTAATCACAAAATGAATTTATACTTTGATTGTTAACCTTTAGTAACAAGGCTGTTTTACGACCACCATTCAGGATAGGTGATGTAACATTGAATGAAGCCTGTGAGATTGTTAAGTTTTAACAGCTCCGCTCCATTGGCTCGAAACTAGTTTTGCCCGAAGGAAGTATCCTTCAAGATTCCTCAGTTCTCGGTGATAAACTGAGCGTTATCTCATTTACATGAGACTAGATCTTGGCTTTATTATTCCTCTCCTGCTTCCCTGATTAAAGGCTTTATATACAATGTTATTTCATATCCTTTTGTTGAAGGTATACTCATTTCCCCCTTAATGGCCTTCTTCATTCCGCTCTCACTTCATACAAATTAAAAGAGAAGAACAGTTACTGTTCTACAGTTCACTGAGAAAAACAGTTACTGAGTATTGAAAATGAGACTATTGAATATTGGTCATCCTAGCTGAAAAACTAATAAGCTGGATGCACGTGCAATCTTTTTATGTACTCTTCTGATTATTATGTTTTATTTTAATATAAATAAACAAATTTGTTATCCCCTTTCCGTATTTTTTACCATCAGATTTTTCACTCAAGCAAAAATTAATATCTATATGTATATATATATATATATATATATATATATATATATATATATATATATATGTTGCTTCCGTAGCTTTAAGACAGCTACATAAAATACTAGCTGCTCGTTTGAAAGAACTGGACCTTCATGAGATTGGACAGAGGGCTTTTATAGCTGCTGATGGAACAGCAGAGAACACTGCGATTCTGGACGCGGTGATCAGAGAAGCCAGAACTAAACGTAAGAAGCTGCACCTGGCATATCTGGACATAGCGAAGGCCTTTGACAGCATAAGCCATTTCGCTCTTCGAGCTGCCATGCTCCAGAAAGGACTCCCATCGGGATTTGTTGAATATTTATGCTAGTTTACAGTTCCGGATATACCCGCATTACTGATGGAAGGAATTGGACAGAACCAATCGTAAGCGGGAGGGGGATCAGGCAGGGTGATCCATTGTCTCCGTGCCTGTTCAATCTCGCGATGGATTGGGTTCTTCAGGCAGTTCCAACCGAGGTTGGTTTTTACTTGGAAGGAACGAAAACTCGTTATCTGGCCTTTGCAGATGACCTGATCTTGGTTACCTCTTCAGTTGCTGGCATGCGGTTTGCCCTCTCAAGAGTGGAGTCTGCCGTCTCCAAGTTAGGGATGGAGCTTAGTCCGAGCAAGTGCCGAACCCTCTCTCTGATGCCGGCTCTCATGACGCATAAGATGAAGGTGATTGAGGACGTTATGTTTCACATGGATGAAGCTCCTGTTGGACAGATTCAATAATGTATTTATGCGTGCTGTATAAAAATCAAGGCGCAGGGGCCTGACGTAAGCCTAGATGTACCACTCCAAAGAATTGAACAAGCACCTCTTAAGCCACAACAGAAGTCAGTTGCTCTTAGAAACCACCTTCTTCCGCATTATGTTCATGGCATGCTGCTCGGAAGTTCATCGGGTCAGACGCTTAGAAAGATTGACATAAAGGTCAGAGCTGCTGTTAGAAGATGGTTAAAGCTCCCCAGAGATGTGCCCCTAGGATATTTTCATGCGTCATGTTGGAGCGGGGGGTTAGGCGAGTTCTGTATGAGCGTCCTCGTTCCTGCGTTGACACTGGGGCGACTTCTTAGGTTGAAGACTTCTGGATTACCTGAGGCGAGGGCTGCGTTTTCTTCAGCGACAGTGTCCATATGGATACGAGATGCAAGAGTGGCTTTGATCCGTCAGGGCTTGAGCGAAGATGCATGGTACGCTCAGAGCAGAAAGGATTGGTGGGCTAGGATGCTCTATTCCTCTAATGATGGAACTGGGCTCAGGGAGTCCAACGCAAGTAAAGCCTCTTCCTATGGGTTGCACAAGGGATCGGAATTCCTAACTGGCTGGGATTTCGTCCAGTTTGTCCGAACTCACATCAATGCCTTACCGACAACTGTGAGGTGCACAAGAGGAAGGCGTGAGGGTCGGGTACTTCGTTGCAGGGCTGGTTGTTTAGAGAATGAAACTGGTACTCACGCTGTCCAAAAGTGCTATGTGTCACATGGAGGCCGATGCTTAAGGCATGATTCTGTAGTTGGAGTACTGGGGGATACCCTTGCCAAGAAGGGTTACGAAGTCCGTATTGAGACAACTTTGAGAGCTGGTGGTCGCCGCTGGAAGCCCGATATTATTGCGGCTAGGAATGGTAGAGTGACAATTGTGGATGCACAAGTAGTTAATGCTAGTCCTGACCTTGGCTCGGCTCATCGTGAGAAATGCAGGAAGTACACTGCTCTTGAAGTCCGCTTGGCAGTTGGCCGTATGTTTGTTGTGCCTCTCACTCATGTGAATGTTACATCCTGCACAATCAGCTAGAGGGTAGTCTGGTGCGGAGCCTCTGCGAGGAGTCTTAAAGATCTTGGTGTTTCTGCAACATGCCTTAGGACAATAACAGCACGTGTTCTGAAAGGGTCTAGTATCATCTTCGGCAGATGGAGGGCTCTGTTATCAGCGCAGGGCCGCTGATTTTAAGGCATTAGTTTTGCATTTATGGTGATAAATTTAATATTTTCGAGCATAAACTGATAATTGAGTTTTCTGTTTATTAGCATGTAGACCACAGCTAGAATATAATATATAGTGTGTTAATTGACTGACCCTTTTAATTATGTATTGTCTTCTTATTTATTTTTATTCTATTTGACTACAAGGTTGTATTGTTCTATTTTACTCTATGGTTATCTGTTTAGGTTGAATTTTTATAATTTCCTTATTTTTATCCGATAGTTATTTAATTATTTTTAAGTGCAGTACTAAGCCATCTAATCTTTGTACTAAGGAATTGTGGTTGAATCCAGTGGTTATTTATCTTAGTTTTGTTTTTTTGTTTTTTTTTTATATCTGACCTTAATCATACATGTATTTTACTCATATTTTGTTGCTATTTATCTAAGGTTTATGGATACATCGGCTCTTTGTAATTGTAGTATAAGTAATTCTTATTGTCTTTTGTTGCTTTATTTATAGTGTATTCAACTATTAGTTTGTGAAGGATTGCCTAGTTTATTCAGACATTATAATTAGGACAGAATAATATAAGCAAGGCTTGTCTGCAAGTCTTGCAAATCTTGAGCGCAGGAGACGCTCATTTTGTATCTCTGTATCATTGGCCAATTTGTACAATAATGTTTTTGTATATTGCTTATGTTGTATTTTATATCTTCAATTAAAGTCTCTCTATATATATGGGCGTGTGTCTTAAGGGAATTAACAGACCTTCAAGAGTGAACAACTTAGGATAGTGTAAAAGGATTAGATAAGCAATAAACTAGTTGTGTTAGTATTTATTTTTTTCTATTTTCAATAATTAATGTGATATATAAATACGTGTTAATAATATGGTATTACTTTTCCTTCCAGGTAAGCTAATGTGAAACTCGTCATTGCAGATATATGTAAGTACTTCTAAATATAGGTGATAAATTAATCCACTCATTAAAATCTGAATGACTAACCGTTGATGTTATTAGAGGATTCATCTCGTCAGCAATCTGGTATTTCCGCTATTAAACATTATTTAAAAATAGCAGCTCTCTTTGAGAAGTTTATTCATTTTACACAACTTTTTCTACTACTAATCAACGTCAGACGAAGGTCATTTTCCATATCCTAAAAAAATATGAAACAAAATCAAATCATCTCATCGTTTTCAATTTCATTTTTTTTTTATCAATATAATTGTGCGAATGTTTTTCATTTATTTTATTTTTTTCATATTTCACTCTTAACGTGCAAACTTGTTCAAAACAACTTAGAAATTGATTTTTCCAATTGTAGCCTATTTTTTTGTGATTAATTTTAGGAATGAAGCTGTGTGAAAGGATAGACTTTCGCTCCTTTAGATTGATTAACTTGGCAACATATTTTAGATAAACACGAAGCAATCTAGGTTCAAATCTCAGCTTAGAGACTTATTCTTTCTAAAAAAATATAAATTTGAAAATAAAATCACCCACAGCGTAAACCCTCAGGTGTATTGATTATAAATATAATTTTTGCTACGTTTTGGTGAGTTTGTGTGCGTTATATATTTATAAAGAATACTTTCACAATGACCCTGAAGGATCATTTAAACGGTTCGGGGGTTATTACAATTTTTAATTGATTTTAAGCGTTGTTCTTGAGAGAATATCTGAGACATGACGGCACATAGCACTGGTCGATTTGACATGAAATGACCCAGGATCAATTTACGTTTATGAGTAAGTCGTTTGAGTTAAATTAAATTTGCTTTACATTTGTAACAGTCCTTATTTTGACCCTTGAAATTCCACTTAAGTTCGCTTTTTATCAAACGTTTTTTTGAATGTGGGATTCGTTTTTTAAATTTATTATTTTATCCAACAGACTGAGTGCATTTATTCTCTATGCTACAAATAACCTACATTAACGCTCGGGTAGTAAAAAAGAAAAAAAAAGTAAATCATATGGTAATCTGGGGATAAATGTTCGAAAAAATTCAAAACATGAGTATACATTTGATGAAATAATTATTTCGCGATGGCTGAAATAAACTTGCTATAAGAATAGCTATATAAGAAAAAAATGAAAATTTAACTTGAAAGCCCTTTGTAAGATATTAGAGCTAATTTATTCAAGCTTATGATTGAACATAACTAGCTACTCCTGTAAGAAAAAAGTGCACAAAGCAGCCAATTTGAAAACTTTTGTATATTTTAAATGTGCATAGACCCTTCCTTTTCAGTTTTTTTTTGTCTATTTTTTCCCACCCTTGCGATAGCATTAAAAATTATGAGATGCACTTTCTCCTTTTCACTGGAGCTCTTGAAAGGCTTTAGAAAAACTATATTTATTATTTAGGGAGAAGCGATTTACCCTCTTCAGCTCGCCCCTTCGTAATGACTCTCGGGCTCTTTGAAAAAGTTTTTCTTATAAGCCCTCGCCTTTGAAATCGTTTTCTCACTTTGGTCCGTTCAACTAAATGATACCGTAAAAATGGCGATTTCTGCCGTTTATATGAAAAGTTATCCACCCTTCCAAACCCTGATATGGTTGGCTGTACCAACAGGCTGGCAACGTACTGCTTTCAAATTTATAGGGTTCAATATTTATTCCTCCTAAGATAAATAAATAATTTCAATATTTAAATATCATAAATATAGAATTCCATTATTGTTAACTTAACGAGTCAGAAATTCATTTATTTATTAATTTCATTGTGAACTTCACAATCTAAACGATGATCTAAGTTAACATAAATTTAATTTAAAAATTTTCGCTTGTCCAGAAAGCGAAAGAATTGAGAAAAAAAATAAGTAACTAAAAACGGAGAAAGAAAACAAAAGAAACAACTAGGAACTAGAAAAATGTGGCTTTCATATATGTGTGTGTGTAAATATATATATATATATATATATATATATATATATATATATATATATATATATATATATATATATATATATATATATATATATATATATATTCATACTCTACATATCTATAAGCTACAAAAGTATGTTTTATGTACCAACTATCAATATATTAATAATGTGTGTGTAGTTTTGCAATTTGATTTGAAAAGAATTTAAATAAAAAATAGGCGAATTTTAATTTAATGTAACTCTTAATAGGTTACTTTTATATTTTATTAACTATATATATATAGTGTTAGAAAATGGTTTACTACAGTTTCGATGTACGGACTAACTTTGAGTAATTATGACGGAGAGAGAGAGGTCGTGAGGAATGACTAGGACATTGCAAAATCAAGATTTTCTCCGTAAGTGTCAGTTTTATTAAAGGCTGCACGGGTATATCTATGTGAATTTACATTAATAATAATAGGATAAGTTAATAATAACAGAGACCCCCCCCCCTGCTTTGTAAATTGTATACTTTGCTTTGGACATTTTGGATATACTTCGCCTCATTATTCATTGTTCTGGTTTATTATCACTGCACGTCTATTTCATTAACATAACATTAACTTATATATATATATATATATATATATATATATATATATATATATATATATATATATATATATATATAAATGATTTGTTGGGTTTGTTGATATATGAACAATTGGCGTGGTCCGTCCCTAATGGCCTAGAATTTAGTACGCCGTAAAAAAATATAATTGGTGTGGAATTAAAACAATACTCTTTATGATACTTGAGGGATGAAATTATTGGGGAACGTCTTCTACACGCGTCTTTCATGAACACATCTTGGAATATTATGCCTATATACGGTAATTTATAGACTTCAAATATTTGGGCACACCCAGTTCGTACTAGTGTGAATACTAAATGTTAAGATTTGACTTGTCCTTAGAGAAGTTAAGTGGCGTACTACGCCCTTCCAATAATTTCCAGTTTGCTTAAGCCTTCTGAGTTGGAGCTAAGGTAAGTTGGCTTCCTCGACAGTGAACGGTTAAAGGGAACAGGATGAGGCGGTGGGTGTAACGGTGAATTAGTTAGAGCTGGATCTATAATTAGGCAGTGCGTTCGCTACCTTTTGATCCGACAAGTTACTCCGGTGTGGATTAGACAGCGCCCCTGGGTGGCGTACTTTCTAACCGGAGTAAGCCCTCAAGACTTGTCGCTAAGGCGGGTTTAATATATGCGAAGCGCCGTATGAAATTACCTTTTGCATTCCGTCTGGCTTTTGAAGCAAGTAGTCTCATTTTATTATGTGATCTATAAAGGCCGTCAAGCAGAAACTGCATAACTGAGCACGTTCCTCATCAGAGAGGGAAGTTTATGCCTCATTCATTGAAGAATGTTCTTATAAAACCTTATTAATTATAACGTATATTACCCTATATAATTAAAACTAGCTGAATGCCCGTGTCAGATAAGTAGTTTTTTAGGAGACGGCGGGAGTCGTATGACCGAGGGTACCTTTTGACGGGACCCTCCCGATACCTGCCCGTCCCTCCTGACGGCTACAAGCTAGCTCCCTTCCATGCCCGCTGGACAATTGTCTTGTTTTGTTTTTGTTTTTTTAGATTTGTGTTCTCGTATTAGTAATATATATATTCTTTAATTAGTGCAGAACCCTTTCCACGTAACACCTTTGTACTACTGAAAGAAAACTCATATCCCTGGAAACTGCGATGCTTCCTCAGCAAATTTCATTGTTGACGCTTCGGAAGAAGCCCACCCTCTTCGCCGAAATCCTTGAATGCTTATATATTACATCTTGGAGCTGAGGAAGGGCCGGGCTGCGATGTATCATCTTCTTCCGAGAAGTCTCAAACACTTCTACCAAGAAATCTCACAAATAGTCTCAAAGAGCTAGAGAAGCCTACCGGCCTTATGTTTTTTTGTAAAAAAAAAAAAATTTAAAAAAAAAAAAAAAAAAAAAAAAAAAAAAAAAAAAAAACGACCGTCCTTATACTATACAGGGTGTCCCAACATATGTGTCCACCCCCTTATTCTCCTTGAGTTGTTGGAATTTCGAAGTGAAACTTGGTAGGTCATAGTTATGTTGCATGAGGTTTCTTTTGAAGTTGACTTTGTAACATTCTCCAGTTTTTCTCCAGCGCATCTAACTCTTGAGTTTCCAATTGCGGCAGGTATATTTTATGACGAATTCTGATAGAAAATTTAATTTTAAGACTAATTTATTCCGAGACGTCTTTTGATCCGACGCACCGTTTGCGCGTAAAACGCAAAAATATCGCCCTTTGTAGACTAATTCCTATTTATCACTGAAACCAAGCCTTGTACGTAAAAACACCTCGATGCAAACGTTGTAGCCTATTAATTTTTCTTTCAGATGATGCCAAGATCAAAGTTGTAGATTGAATATTTAACGGGATATTATGAATGAATAATATACCTTAAATGTTTTAAAAAATAACAATTCAGAAAATCGATATGAATAGAAAAAAATAGCTGTCATAAACAATAAAAAAAAAGTATGTACTTATTTACTTTATGAAAAAAAAAGTAAATACAAATTATTATAAAACAGAACAGAATAAATTTCTCTTTCCATATGAAATTATTATTACATTAAACGACAAACTAAAAAACAAATTTCCCTTTGTTTAAAAAAAAAGTAATCAGTTTCCAAAGAAAGTTACATTGTTTAAAAAAATATTAACTTCACTAAATATGGCGAAAATCATTTTAAATGTTCAAAATGTCCACCTTCAACATTAATACATTGCACAAGTCTCTTCGGGAAATCATCCTGAGCATTTAAAATCTCATCTATTTTTAATTGTGCAACTGACCGAGTTATCCGATCCATCATGTCCTCTTTACTTTTGATGGTACACCAGGGCTTTTAATCCACCCCACAGAAAGTAGTCCATGACCGTCAAATCAGGTGATCTAGGAGGCCATTCTACCCCCATCCCACGACCTATACAGCGATCTGTGGGAGAAGGGAGGAAAGTACCGAAATTAGTAATGAAATTGAATTAGATCATAAATAAATTTAAATAATAATAATAACTGAAAATAATAATAATAAATTTAAATAATACTTCATAATTTTATGTAATACCTGGAATTAACTGATGAACTTTTTTCCGTACTATCTATGAAAAATGTGTGGGACAACCGTCAAGTTGTATGTACATGTTACATCGCTGTTGCAGTGGAACATCTTCCAATAATGTGGGTAGAGTATTTGTCAAAAAATTACAAAAAACTTCTCCCGTAAGTCTCTCTTGAAAGAAATGAGGGCCAATTACATATTGTCCGAAAATCCCGCACCATACATTTACCAAGAACCTATGCTGGTGATCAACCTCCGTCAACCAGTGAGGATTTTCTTCCGCCCAGTAATGACAATTGTGTTTATTAATGCTTCCATCACTGCAGAATGTGGATTCGTCAGTCCATAGAATATGTCTGTAAAAATTCCTATTTTCTGCTAAGGCTTGTTGCATCCAATGGCAGAAGCGTAATCTCTTATTGCAATCCTCAGGTAATAATTTTTGGTGCGGGTTCATATGGAATGAAAACATTTTATTTTGTTTTGCAATCCTTCCCACTGAGGACTTACTCATATCTGAGTCCCTAGCAATGTCCCTGCAGCTGACATGGGGATTAACTGCCATTGCTGTAAGGACATTTATTGTGTTCTCTTCGGTCATCGCAGGTCTTGGCATTTTCCTTCCCTTCCTTGCGCAAATTAATGAACCTGCTGTTATTAATTTTTGCTCAAGTCTCGGGAAGAGCTTTCTTGAAGGGTGTGGTCTATTGGGAAATCGCTGAGCGTAAAGATGTGCTGCGGCGCTGGAGTTCCTCCGACATTCCCCAAAAATTAGGAGCATGTCTACATTAAAATCGAAAGCCGGCATATTTAAGAAGAAGAAGGTACGTTCTATCACTGAATGGTCAACTGATACTAGGAACTAATTTTTAAGTCCAATTTCTTATCAATGCCACATTATACCAAATAATCTTACTGCCATTGTAACAGCAAACAGCCCCTTTCAACTAAGTACATTAACAATGAGGATTAGGAGCAGAAGTAAATCCTCACATATGTTTTCATCCTTTTCTTTCTTATCATTATTACTCAAGAATTAATACATAAAAATTATCCTAGTGAATAAGTGTTAAACTCGAATTTCCTTGATTTGCAGTGGTCTTCTTTGAAAATTAATGAAAAATCTGGTTTTCATACTCTACCAAAGAAATATGGCAAAAAGAATAACTAAAAAATCTGGTACATGCAACACACAACTTTCAATTACCACCTTAGTCGGAGTAGGTTAAATTATTTTAAGCAATTAATATCCATGTTTTTCCACCCATCTCATCAATCGACCCAACATATGTTTTCATTCATAATATCCCGTTAAATATTCAATCTACAACTTTGGTATCATCTGAAAGGAAAATTAATAGGCTACTACGTTTGTATAGAGGTGTTTTTACGTACAAGGCTTGGTTTCAGTGATAAATTGGGCCGCAGCTAATAAGCTTTCCCTGAATCCAGACAAATCCAAAGTCATTGTTATAGGCTCCCAATCCCTCATAAGTTCCACCCCTATAAAATATTTTAAATTAGTTAAAAATCTTGGGATCATATTTTATCAGCACCTTTCCTGGAAAAATCATATTTCCCAAATTTCCCGTCGATCCATATTTATCCTGAGACAGCTCAACCTCTCCTGCCATCTCCTGCCAACAAAGACCCGTCAACTCCTCGTAACCTCCCTATTATTCCCCCAGTTTGACTATGGTTGTTTGGTGTACGGTGGACTTTCTGGCGATCTCGAGGCAAAACTCAAACGCCTCATGAACTGTTTCATTCGTTTTATCCTCGGGATCCCCAGAGACTCCCACATATCACATTTCTACCAGGAGCTAAATTGGCTATTCCCTCTTTATCGTCGACAGTACTTCCTCGGCTCAGTCCTTTACCAAGTAATTCAATCCCGTAGACCTTCTTATATTTTTCAACTTCTTAAATTTAAATTCTCGGTTCACTCCCGTAAAACCCGATCTCGTCCTTCCGATCTTTATATTCCTTCCCACCGAACAGCAATATTCGAAAAATCATTCGTCACCCGTGCCACCTCGCTATGGAATTCCTTACCTCTGTCTGTCCACCATTCTACCAACCTAGAAACCTTTAAATCCCGACTCTTCCACCACCTTCTAGCCCTCCAAGTTTTACCCAACCCCTAGTCTATATTGAAGCTGTACACTATATACTGATACTGATAGCATTTATTAGTTTTTAAGTTTATACGTAAAATTCACAATTATTTTGTAATTTTAAAATTATTCCTATGGGACTTGTGTCCCGGAATAAGAATAAAACTTTTCATTCATTCATTCATTAAATAGGAATTTGTCTACAAAAGGGCGATATTTTTCAGTTTTTTGCGTTTTACGCGCAAACGGTGCGTCGGATCAAAAGATGTCTCGGAATAAATTAGTCTTAAAATTAAATTTTCTATCAGAATTCGTCATAAAATATACCTGCCGCCATTGGAAACTCAAGAGTTAGATGCGCTGGAGAAAAACTGGAGAATGTTACAAAGTCAACTAAACCTTCAAAAGACACCTCATGCAACATAACTATGACCTACCAAGTTTCATTTCGAAATTCCAACAACTCTAGGAGGAAAAGGGTGTGGACACTTATACTGGGACACCCTGTATAGAGTGAGGTGGCTGCTTGAGAAGCCCACCGTCAGCCAGTCACGGCCCTGTGCGGGCTGCTAGAGAAGCCCACCGTCAGCCAGTCACGGTCCTGTGCGGGCTGCTAGAGAAGCCCACCGTCCAGAAAGGGTTAACGCTACTATATAATTTTTGGCAGTTTATTATTGCTTGGTTCCCGTCATACTATATGTTATACATCAATTGATAAGTAATCAAAGTATAATGTTTCTTGACATTGGGGCGCTCCGGACCAGTGTTAAGAAACAGATAACCCGTCATCTATAGTAACGGCA